>RJWM01024595.1:0-30516 GCA_004363535.1 Dasyprocta punctata | reverse complement strand
GCCTATTATGGTCAAGTTTAGCTGGAGTTCTATATGCTTCAGTTATCTGAAAGTCTCTTCCTGTTCCCATACTTGGAAAATTTTCTGTAATTATTTCTGTAAATATGCTTTTAATTTGATTTGTATTGACCCCTGCCTTTTCATTCACACCTTTTATTCGTAAATTATATTTCCTTGGGTTGTCTTGCAGCCATTGCACCGCCACTTCCAGATTTCTTATTATTTTTAATAAGTCTTGTCTCTCTCTCTCCCACGTTGCGATTTTCTCTTCGAGATATGAAAGACTATCTTTAGTCTCTTTCAGGTGGTTCTGCCAACTTTTATTGAAGTCTTTGAGTTCCTGGCATTCTCTCTGAATCTGATTGATGCATTCTAAGTCTTTAGTTGTCTCATTCTCAATCTGCTTTGATTTTCCGTCCTCCACCTTTCCGGCTATGTCTCCTTTAGAGGCGCTAAGGGATTGCCCAATTATTAATTTCATTTCAATTCTCAGTTGGGCTAACAGTGCCGCTTTAATTTCTTTCATAGCTTCATGGAGTTGTCTCCCCACTTGGGTTGTCATCTCCTCTGAGAGTTTAATTTTTGGACTCCCAACCTTGTCTGCCTTTACGTCAATAGGGTTTGTGCTGCTTGTATCGGAGTCTGGAGAGCGCCCTCTACCTTTCCTTCTTGGCATTTTCCTGGGCTCTGCTGTGTTTCCCCAGCCCGCCTCGGCTCCGCAGATGTCTGGTGAAGTGCGCGTGGATAGGGCCGTCCACCTAATTTCCTCTATCACCCCCAGGGCACCCGTGCAGATTCCGCCAGGACCCTCCAGGGCCTGGTGTGGGCAAGGAACCGTGCCTAATTAGGTGCAGTTCCAGTCTCAAGATGGAAGCCTGTTCCTCGCTCTCCCTGGGGAGTGGGGGGTGCGGGGCTGGGGACCGCTGAGTTTACTCACTCACCAGCTCACGACCACCTCTTTCCACAATGGATAGCTGCCTCCGCGGTTTCCGCCTTAGCGGTCTTCGCCTTAGCCACAAAAGTTCAATCGCGCATCTCAAACACTTTAATCGCACCTTCCCAGTTTGAGTCCACGTTGATTGGATTGAGCTCTGGTCAGAGGCGCCGCCACCTTTGTTTGTTTACTTCTTTTTTTTACTCTTTCCGTGGGCTACAGTTCTCATCCTAGACTCCTCTTAGGTCCAGAGGATCCATCTCCCTCCCCTTTCCTTCTTTCTGTTATTGTATTATTTTGTATTCCAGCATTTGGGAGGTATATTCCAGGGAGTCTCCCTACGGCAGAGTCATCAGGTCGGCCATTTTGCAGGAAGTCCTGGCATTTATATATTAATCTCTCTATTCATTAATATGTTGCAATGTTCCATTTATTTAGATTGTTCAGTAAAATGCTAGAGTTTTACTTTAATATGATTCTTGTAGTCTTTTTTTTTTTTTTCCAGTACTAGGGATCAAACCCGGGAGCATGCTACCACTGTGATACATTCCCACCCCTTAATTTTTCAAATTTTGTCACAGGGTCTTGTTAAATTGCCCAAGTTGGCCCCAAACTTGTGATCCTCCAACCTCAGTCACCATGCTTAGCTGACTCTTGTGCTTATATGAGTTTTTCTGAGTTATTTTATAATTTTGGAAATAGAGTATTTTCCTTATATCTAACAGTAAATTACTGAAGAAAAGTTAATGGGCATATGAATCTTGTATTCAGCCACAGAAGTAAAATCTCTGTGTGTTCCCCACCCATTGGAGTTTGAATCCAGGGCCTTTATACTGAGCTATATCCCATCCCTTTTTCTGTTTTTTTTAAATTTTGAGATTAGATCTCCTAGTCTCTAAGTTGCAAAGGCTGAGCTTAAACTTTCAATCCTCCTGCTTCAGCCTTACAATGTTTTTTCTTGTTGGTTTTATTTTGTTTGTGGTGCTGGAGTCTTTATTTTTTTAATGGAGTCTTCTGCATTTTCTAGGTATACATTACTGCAAGAAGTTTGTCCTTCTTTCAGTATTTATACCAGTTGCTAAATTTATGGAGAGCATGTCTTATTACTTTAGTTAAAACTGTAAATAGTACTGGTACTAATAAGTGTGGATATCCCAGATTTGTTCTTGATTATAATGACAGTAACCTTGATTTTCCCTTAATATTATGTTATTATATAATATTAAATTATATATTATTATATGCATAGTCCTTACCAAGTTTAAGTAGGCTCTATTTCTATTATACTTGGAATTTTTTCGTTTTGTTTTGTTTTGTTTGTGGCACTGGGGATCAAACTCAGAACCTCGTGCCTGCCAGACAGGTACTTAAGCCACAGAGCCAAACTCCCAGCCCTAGTTTTTTGAGGCAGGGTCACACTATGTAGCTCAGGCCAGCCTTATACTTGGAATTTTTTATTAGAAAATCTACTTAACTTTATTAATTTTTAATGTAATGCCATGCATACATAATTTTTACTTTTAAATTAATCATATTCCTAGTGTGATATATTTTCTAATGCTATAAATTTTTACAATTCTGGAATAAGTAGCATGTGGCCATTTCTACTTATCTCAAATCACTCCAGACTTTAAAAAAAAGAAAGTTCTTTAGCTGACTATATGATTTTATCATATGCTTAGTACCTACCAAAACATAATACAAAGGCACATAGCACAAACTGCTAGAACAATACTACTTATAAAAATAGACATAAAAGAATCTAAATAAAACAAATTAGCAAATTAAACTCAGGGGTGTGTTAAAAGCAAGATAGTAACTGGGTGTGGTGGTGCATGCCTGTAATTCTGGCCCTTTGGAAGGATAAGGCAGGAGGATCCCAAATTCAGCCCAGCCTGGGGCAGGCAATTTAGCAACTTGGCAAGAGAACTTGCCTCAAAATAAAAAATAAGAAAGCGCTGGGGACATATCTCAGTGTGAAGGCTCTGGGTTCAATCCCCAGTACAAGAAAGAGAAGAGAGTATAAAGCAATTCAACACTCTCCACCCCCTAAAAAAACAAATGAAAGAAAAATACCAACATAAAGGATTTGAAAAACTCACTAGATACATAAAAATCAGTAGCTATACATTTATTTTATAACAGAAATTTTGGAAGAAAACTAATTTACAGTGTTATTTGAGGATTTGCAAAACACAGACTTGAAAATGGAAAGTCGACATGGGCGGAGCACTGTGTATTGTCTAATGATTAATTCATGCCAGACCGTTGAGAAATAGAGCTCAGGGCGCCTTGCTGACTCCACATTTCTTCCTGCCCTAGTCCAAGACAACTGTACCAACCAAATTCAAAACTACCCTGTAGCTTCCCAAAAAGGTAGTGATTAAGTTTGGTTTCACAAAAGAATTCCTAGAATTTGACTGATACTCACTAACAGTCTGTTAAATATTAGGTTGTCACTCCTGTTTTTAAAACTATACAGGTAGCCTAGATCGCAAATTCCCTGAAAAGAAAAAAAAAAGAACTGGGTTGTCCCATTTACTGGAAGTTTCCTGTTTCTAGGAACACATGCTTTCATCTATGAATTTAACTAATATGCTTTGCATAGGATGTGCTGTGCCAGGTGCTGGGGACACAGCAGCAGCACACAGAGTTCCCTGCCCTTAGTTTATAGACCAGTGGGCTTCAGACAGCACCGCACAGGGGTTCTGACTAACTTCACTGCCTTCCTTTATACCGTCAAAATGAAATGCAATTGGTGAATGAAGAGCTGGTTATCTCCATGTCTAGTGGAAAGAAACAGCTTTTTTTTTAAAACCACAAAAAGGAGCTAATAATGACTTACCCTATAATTGCAGATGCTACACATAGAAACTTTCCTTTCCTGTTCTGTATCCTGCTCCCCTCCACTGTACAAGGCACACATTCCTAAGGAGAGTACAAAGTCACATCTCCTCTCTGGCCTCTCTGGCTGAGGTCAGCCTGGGACCGAGCCCAGCATGACTCAGCAGGCTCAGCTGTGTCAAGGATGACCTTGGTACAGCCTTAATGTGCACACTGGTATGTGGACCCAGGTCCAGGCCAGAGCTGCACACAAGTCTGGTGCCTGTGGAATATGGAGTATGAAGCTTGTATAGTGTTTCAGGTTTACAGGCCAGTAAGGAGAAACAGCTCAGCTTTTTGTTTTTCCAAAAAGAAATTAATCAAAGCAAGAGTCAACTCTGAGGAATTTATAGCGTGGAAAAATCTAAAAGAAAAAATATCCAAAGATACTTTCACAACAGATCAATTGATAATCATGATAAAGTCTTAGCATCTCAAATGCTTCCAACAGAGTGATTTAATGAAACATAGCAGAGGTATTTCAAATGAAGAGGGTGTGTGCTATGTTATTTTATGAAAATATCTATATTAAGGGGCTGGGAATGTAGCTCAGTGGTGTAAGCACCTGCCTGGGGTTTGATATGGTATAACCAAAATATATATATATATATATATATATATATATATATATAATGTGTGTAATATATATGTATCTACATTAAAAATAGAATATAGGATGGAACTCACACATGGATTATAATTATATGAAACATCTCTAGGTACATTAAAAAGGATAAGAATAGGATTTATAAAAAAACCAATGGTTTTGAGTGTAATTAGTTTTTTCTCATCCTAGAAATGCTTTACTTAAAAATACAACACCCTTTTATGCAAATTAGAACAAATGGCAATTGACATTTCAACATACTAGAGCTATTCTTGCCAGACTTTAAAGAGAAGAGCAGAAGAGTTTGCCCACATGTTGAGATTCATCAGTCTGCCCTCAGCTCCAGCTTCTCTAGGTCCTGAGTATGGAAACCAGGCTCTCTGGCTCCCTCACCTCCTATTAGGTCACATTGATTTTAGCTATCAGACCAGCAATACCTTGCCTCCCTTTGATTTCTGGTTGCTGGGCTCCATTCTCCTTCAGCAGATCTAGATGGGATTTCCTGAGTATGGTCTCCCTCACCTGGAACCAGCAAGATGTCTTCCTTTTGGGCAACCTCCCAAAGGGAGTGCCTCTCAGCACGCTCAGGTGCAGCTTCTCTGAACCCTTAAGTCTTCCCACTGGGCAGGATGCCGATGTCCATCCCATTCCTAAAGCTCATCAATCTTACAGATTTTCATTGTCAAGGATTCCTTGACAATGAAAAGCTGTACCATTTTAAACTGGTGTTTTGTCATATCATGGCTGGGTTTTTAGGTCCTCGAGTGTGAATAACAGAAATGGCTATCTTTTATCAATATCTTTCTGTGGCTAGCACTATTTTTGCATCAATCTTTACAACACCCTTGCAGGAAGGCAGCGTGGTTTGCCTTTGCAGATGACGGAGGCTAAACAGCTTGCCCAAGGTCACACAGGTGGTATGTGACAAAGTCACACTTCAAGCCTGGGCCAGTCTGACTTCGAAGCCACTTTCAGCCATCTCTCACTGTACAGCTACATAGTCTCAGTGAAAGCACAGAGCCGAGTGAGAGTCAGAAACCCAGTTGACTGACCTTGAATTCACTCTTTACTCCTCTGTGCTTTGGTTTCCTTGTTTATAAAGTGGGGGACTGGACTTTAAAAGCTATCCAATGGGAAGGAATAGAAGGGACTAGCGAAAAGGGCAAAAGGGCTCCCATTTCATGCTAAGACCACTGGCAGGCCATCATAGGTCTCTGCATAGCACAACTTTAGGCACTCAACCAGTGGTAGGGGAAATAGGAGAAGGGGCCATGGCTGATCACCATAGTTGAATTTTCCCCACCTATCTTATAAAGCCATAAGCATAAGACACCTCACACACAGGAGACAGAATCCTTCCTGACATAGCTCTCAACTGAGGAAAGGCAGTTAGAAACATTACTGCTGTCACTTCGTACAGGATTGGTTAGCAGTAAGGGGCTCCAGGAGCTCTGAATTTGCAAAATGAGACAAAAGGAGGAAATACAGCTAGATGTAGTGTTTTTTTTATTTTATTTTTTATTGCTGTTTTGTTTTGCTTTTTGTTTTTTGTTTGTTTTGGTTTGGTTTTTGGTTTTTGGGTTTTTTTTCATTCAGGGCATATCACTACAGTTCTGTTCCCAAAGAAAGCATAAAAAATGCAAATGAGAAGCTTTACAGTTGAATAACTTCCTTCCCTTCCCCACCAAAAATGGGTTAGGCAAATGAGTATGAATGATTCTTTACCTAGGAGCCACCCCCAGCTGCAACCTTCCTGAGTTATCAAACAGATATATAACCACTGATCTTAAAAATGCAAGACTATACTTTCCTAAATTTCTTATTTGAGTGAACATATTTGGGTCGAAGGAAATCCAATCTCAGTCAAGCTGGATGCCATTTAATCTTCACATCCCGCTCATCACTGACACAGAACTGAAATCTTTCCCCACCTCTCACGGACCTGCACTTCCCGAGCTCTTTTCCTCCCTGAGTCTTTGCAGACAGTGCTGGACTGGACTCTCTCCTTCAGCATTTGGACTCCATGGGACTATCAGGTCACCTGGCATCTGCAGGATGGAACTCAAGGGATGGCTAGAGGAGAAGGCCTTCCATAAGCCTGGTGGCAGCCAAAGCCTGGCTGCTCCCTCTGTTCTTCCCAAACTGTGCTTGCCGCGGGGCTAAATGCGTGCCTGTGGGACAGGCCACCCTGGCCGTTACTACCAGGAGTGGGCGCCACCTCTGTGGAAACCAGAGTTTGTCTCTGCAGCTGCAAGCTTGGCTGCATTCTCACCAGTAGGTCAAAATCAGTGTGTAGTGGTCCTGAAAAGGTTTTATGGCATTTGCAAAACTCCAAGAATTTTAAACCCAAACTTTCAGGAGGAAGCTCTATTAAGTTCTAACAGCTCAGGGCACAGGCCAAGAGGGTAAATTCTTTACATCAGTATGGCACCATATCTGCACTGACATTTGCTCCTCTATGCTGCATTTCAATGAAGGTGAAAGCATGGTGAGACAGAGTCCTAAATAGACTCTAGCGAGCTGCAGGGGTGCTAAATGATGCTATTAATAGAAGAGATTTGAGGAATTCTTTTTGATACAAACTACTTTGTTAGAATTGACCTTTAAAATTCAAATCAAAGCACTGCAACCCTTTTCTATCGTAATGACCCACGTTATATATTGCTTCTTTCTAGAGAAATTACCAGTCCAGCACTAAACATGGATCACTCTAACACCAAGTGGGGGTGGAGGATGTGGCATGCTTCTTTTTGGTTTTGTGTATGTGATTGATTCTGAAGTGCAGAAAACATGCCCTGGTGACTGAGGTTAACAGCCAGCAGCTTTTGTGTTTTCTATTTTTGGTTTAGCATTTCTGGCTTGCAGAGGTCAGTTAATTACAGGAGATTTTGCCTGAGCAGTGTCAATACAAACATTCTGAGTTGAACCTAACTCGGGGTTTAGTTTTTGAGAAGAGTCTTTCATTATTGCACAATGTTCATTAAATGCCTACTGTGTGTCAGGCACCCTAATAGCAGCTATGGACAGACCGATGAGCAAAGCTCCTGCCCTCACAGAGCTTGTTTCAGTGGGAGGGAAATGAATTACTATTTATTATACCCTACATAATAGACTTTCAGGCAGTGAAAATATGAAATAAAGCATGGTGAAGAAGGTACTGAGAGGGACAGGGAGTATTTTACATACAGCAGGCAGCAAAGTCTTCTGAGAAGTGGCAATGCAGAGCAGAGAACTTAATGAAAGGACAATGTCAGGAAGTCAGGCATTTGGGCCAGAGGAAGGCAACAAGACAAACTGCAACAGAAAATGCACCACCACCCCCTGCCAGTATACTTCAGTTTCTTAGTTGCCCAGGTAATAGTTCTTGTTCCAGCTCCAGTTGCTCCTGTCTCTTAGAAACAGCTAGTCAAAGTGATGTATAGCTGGTCACTATGATGCACATTGTATAAACCAATCCCCAACTTACAAGCCATTTTGCCACTGTACTTCCTGATTGCTTATCCCATATAATCCCTAGACCACCAGAGATCAGGGTCTGATATTCTGGGAATGACACCGATCAGTGCCCATTGACATAAATAAATCTGCCTCCAGATCCTGGGTGTCATTTTGGTGTTTCTGCTTGCCATTGCAAAACCAAGTGTGAGGGCTCTGGGCAGCTCTCTGCCCTTCAGTGAATCAGGAAAAGGTACCTCAGTTTGGGGGAAGATGCCACATGCCTGGGCTCATGGCATGCTGGAAGAGCATGGGCTGCCTCTCAAGCTGCCCTTTTCCCTCAGCTGGATCATGCAGGGGACAGGCTGTGCACAGCCACAGGAAGCCTCTTGTAACGGCACATGTTTGGGTCTAAGGGACTTGAGCAAGGCTGTCTAAGTGGGCAGAGGAGACAACACAACAAAGTAGAGAGGAAATTAGCAATCTCAGTCTTTAGAAAATCCTTGTCTTACCCAAACTAAGCACTACTATGTAGGATGGGATTCAAAGGCAGTCCCTCTACTGGGTTCTACTTCCATTTCCCATCAAGGGGATGGTTTTCTGCCATCAACTAGGAGGCTGCAGTCAAGTATGAAGACCATGTCAGACAGAATGACAACATTCCAACCTGGAAACTTGAGGTAGGCTAGTTCCATATCTGTCTCACACAGAGAAATTTTTCCTCTCTCTTTCTTGCTAGCTCTTCCTTTACAGTATTTGTGCCAATGCCAATCTCTCCTCA
Organism: Dasyprocta punctata; assembly: GCA_004363535.1. Lineage (NCBI taxonomy): Eukaryota > Metazoa > Chordata > Mammalia > Rodentia > Dasyproctidae > Dasyprocta > Dasyprocta punctata. The sequence goes on along the minus strand of RJWM01024595.1, from coordinate 21,876 downwards.
TGCAAGGCATTCTGTGAAGCTCAGTGTAAGTAAGTGTAAAATCACTAATATTTAATACTTGCAAGTACAGTACAAAAAAATCCAAGTAAAAGAGATTTTCTTTATCCCCTGTTCCGTGAGTTTCCCTTCCTTTAAAGGAGATTCTCATGTTCTGCTTTATTTCAGAACTGTTTAAAAGGCTTCACAAATGTATTGCTTTGGCAACTCCATATCCAATTATTTGATATTTGAAATTTTAAAAATAATTTAATTAAGCCTGGCGTAGTGGTGCAGGCCTTTAATCCCAGCACTCGGGAGGCTGAGGTAGGAGGAGTGCTGTGAGTTCGAGGCTGGCTTGGGCTACAATGTGAGCACAAGGCCAGCTTGACTCACATAGTGTGACCCTGTCTCAAAAAACTAGGGCTGGGAGTTTGGCTCAGTGGCTTAAGCAGCTACCTGGCAGGCAAGAGGTTGTGAGTTCGATACCCGGTACCACAAAAAAAGAAAAAAAAATTAATAAAATAAAGGGTGGTGTTTACACTCACTAGACCTACATTAGTTTCTCTCCCCTAAGTGGTTATTGTAAAAGAGCCTGACATCAATAGATATGAAGTATGTACATTGCTGAGGAACCTGTTAGAGATGTCAATTGAGCCCACAGATCTGTTCTATTTCTATCCCCTTTCCTTTCCAACATACATTCAATTAAATAAAGTTAGAATAATCAAGAAGCCTACAAAATCCAGAAGTTGCCATTCATGCAATCTGAAGTAGAAAAGAAAGAAAAGTCCATTCTTCCGCATCTACACCAATGTGTTAATTATGAGTATGGCCACTGTTACTGCAAACGAGAAATCAGAGAACACACAAAGCAAGCTGAGGGACAGGCAAGTGATGTGGGTCAAGAACATCACTTAAAAATAAAGCATCCAATGCTTACTGGTATTTAAGGTGGCATTAAAATATTCCTGATCATACCCAATAAGTAATCAGAAAATGGTTGCACTGAAACACTCTGGAACCTGCTTCCCTCCAGCTGAGAACAAGCATGACTCTGTTTTTACACTTTCATGCTCCAGTTTTGCTCCCCTGCTCATCCTCACTCTGGGTTCCTAGTACCAGTGTTGTATACATACTGCTTATTAGTGTTTACTAAATACAAAACTCGGGACTGTTCCAAATGGTCACTATAAATGTATCCATCCCATAATCCCTCCCCAGGGTCAGGGATATAGCTTGATGACACAGTGCCAGCCTGGCAAGCGCAAGGTTGTGAGTTCCATCCCCAATACCAAAAAATAAATAAATAAATAAAATCAAAATCCCTCCCTAGTACTGGAAAGTGTCTTAGGCAGGGAATTAAGTATGTATGAGAATGGGGCATCTAGAGTTGAGACTGGTAAATGGACATTGGAGGAGAGAGTCAGAATGAAGAATAAAACAAAATTAAATCCATTATGCCTATGGACTTCCAAGAAAACGAGGACTGAAGGAAACATTCCGCTAAGCTTAAGTATATTCTCAGGGGGATAAAATGCTCTTGTTCATTGTGCAGCGATGACTTATGTGTGATGAGGAGACACTAGTAACCCCAAATGCTTCTAATTTGCACATGAATGGAGCACAAGGTGAATACAAGGCCATTGAAACACTTTTAAAAAAATCAATATAGGAGGATCATAAGTCCCAGTCCAGCCTGGGCAACTTAGTGATTTAGTGAGACCTTGTCTAACAGTAAAAAATTTAAAAAGGGTTGGGGATATAGTTCAGAGGAAAGGTCCTGTGTTCAATCGCCAATCCCCATATGTTCATAAATATTTTAAACAAACAGGTATTGAATCTCAAAGGAAAGAAACATCATTACTTTAAAAAGTAAATGGAGCCAAGGGCAAGTGAGTTTAATTGTGGCCCAAACAGAGCCCAGTGACTGAAATGTCTTCTTCTTGATGTTAAGTATGCAATATCACAGCAAAATACTTTCCCCCTCTATTAACCAACTAGTATAAATAATAACATTGTGCTAAATGCAAGAATCATCTGTGAAATCATAGAATCTGCTATTTGCCTCTTTGTACCCATCCAGGAAATCGCAACCCCTAGGAATGAACAGATGTTATTCATTTGAAAGAAGATGCTCTTTATATTAAATGTGCCTGATCAATATACAGCCATCACGTTCTACCTGTACACGTCTTATTGGCATCATTCTTCTGGGGGACTTTTAACAGAATCCAGTTGGTAGCTTTTTTCAATATTCAATAACCCTTATGTCTGACCAAAATGCATGTTTCTCTCATCAGTTGTGCTCACTTAATTATTAATAAGGTTTTCCAATAACAACAATGAAAAAATTTAAAATGGAAGAAGATAGGTCTCTTCACAGCAAATGTTCACTATTAGCTACACAACAGCTTCTCAGGCAACAGTGGCCTACAAAGGAAAGAGTAAGGGGTTTGGAATGAAAAAGGTTTTACTCCAGCTCTTCCATCTGGCTGCTTATCTGAGTTTTGAGTCTGTTTGGTTTTCTTGTTTGAAAATGAGAATAGTGTATTCACCATGCAGAGAATGAAAAAATATATATAAAGTTCCTATCACAGTACCTGAATATAGTATGTGATTAATAAGCAAAATAATTTTTATGAATGCAGAGTCAGACTGGATGACTTTAAGAATTAAGTGGCATTCCTACTCTTAGATTCCAGGGCTCTCAGTTCTAGTTTTTTTGAGACTTCCTGTACTGAAAAAAATTTCCCATTCACAATGTGTTGAGTGCTTACTATATGCAAAGCACAATGCTTCAAGGAAATTTTTTTTTTTTGTATGTGTGTGTGTGTGGCACTGGGGATCGAACTCGCAGCCTCACACCTGCCAGACAGGTGCTTAAGCCATTGAGCCAAACTCCCAGCCCTAATTTTTTGAGGTAGGGTCGCACTATGTAGCTCAGGCCAGCCTTGTGTTCACATTGTAGCCCAAGTGGGCCTCGAACTCACAATGCTCCTCCTACCTCAGCCTCCCGAGTGCTGGGATTAAAGGCGTGCGCCACCACGCCCAGCTTCAAGGAAAATTTTTGATAAATAAGGGGGAACTTGGTAATCTATTTTACACACTTGTGGAACTGTTCCTCAAGTTAAGTAAGTGGAAACCACCCAAAAGGTCTTGCCAAAAGCAACCAACAGCCTGTGATAGTGTGCTCCCCAGAAGATAACTCTGAATTAGGTTTAATATACTATGAGGCTTTTGTAAGAAGATAACGCAGGTTCTCATTAGGAAACAGGAAGAGCAAAATTGAGAGAAAGAATTGCAGAACAGAGACCATCATTCCAGATCAGGGAAGCCATGGATGGGGCTGAAGACCCAAGCACTTGGGCATTTCTTTTCTGAGCTTAGGGAATGTGTGCTGACAGATGATGAAATTTCCACCCCTGCCCCCAAAGACCTGAAAGGCAAGAACAGGAAGTCCACTCTAAACCTGGGAGAGAGGATGGTGGCAGGCAGGACAAACAAAGACTATGGACTATGGAGTCAGTCGACAGTTTTGGCCACCCACGCTTTCAGTCAATGTATTGATCTTCTTCCATATCCCAACATATTACAACACACTATTTATAAATTGCCTGCATGTACTACTATATAGAAGTATATCATAAAAAAACCTACACAGAGAAGTATATCCTAGAAAACCTACACAGAATACAGGTATATACATTAAGAAGGAAGAAATCTAGTTAAACAGAAGTTGTAATAGTTTATTCTTCACCTTAGTCTTCTTGTGCAGCCACTTTGGAGACCACTGGTAGAAAAAAGGTGAACTTGCTGAGGTTGGGGAGTGCGCCCTTGATACTCTGCATGTACATTTGAAAGACAGAAACCTCCTCAACAACTTCTTCTTAGCTTTTCTTCAAAAAAGCAGGCTGTCACCAAGTCAGTAAACAGATAAGAATGGGATCCCTCAGTGCTCTCTCTCCAGCTCCCAGCCCTCTCCCTGGCTTTCCAATCACACATTTCCTTAGAGACTGCCAGAGACAGTCATTCCTTGAGCCATAAGGTCTTCCACCCTTAGGGAGTGCATACCCTGTTGTTGGGTTGTGACCACATCTCACTTGTAAGAGTATGGTTTATCATATCACAGCTCTTTTTAATTTAGAAAAAGAAAAGCATTTTATTTAGAGCATATACCCTGAGAGAGATGACCCTACAGAGCTTTCTTTAATGTAGACTGAGTACAATTAACCACTAGGTCCAGAGTGGTTTTTTGTTCATTTTGTTGCTTGGTTTTTTGCTACATTGACTTAAAAATTACTTCCTCTGAAAACAAATTATTGTTAGTGAATAAAATGCCACATTTTATAGAATTTTCCTTATCAAACAGCATCAAATTTATTGAGGAATTTTTATGTGTTTTTCTTTTTATCACTGTAGAGAGAAACACTAATACTGTAAATCCGTAGCTGATCTACAAGAAATGACCAAAGCAAACCAGACTGGGAAAAGTATTTGTTCAATTTGCCTCAACTCCTACATCTGGCTGCACTTTGCAGCCAGGACCCTGCAGCACCGCAATGTACTGTGTTCCCACAGAACTACTGAAACCACATTTGTGGTCTCAGTTCGGCAAGCTTTCCTTTGGGAGAAATAGCTGGTTTCTGCCTCTCAATGTGGGCACTCACTTCCCAGAGCATGCCTGGAGACTCTGTGCTGTGAAGAAGTCTGTAGTTGGTAATGGAGTCTTTAGAGATGCCTTATCTCCCAATGCACCTTCAGGGAATGGCAGCCAGTCTGTTGCTCCTATCTGTTTAGTCAAGCCCAGTGATGGAAACATGGTTTTCACTGACGAGAAGTAGTCTACCAAAACAAACTGCAAAACCCAGCCTGTGTAAGTCTTGGGGGACATATTTTTATATTTAAATTTTAGTGGGGCATGCCTGTAATCCCAGCACTAGGGAGCTCAGGCAGGAGGATCACTGTGAGTTCAAGGCCAGCCTGGGCTACATAGTGATCTCAGGAGCAGCCTAAACTACCTAGTGAAACCCTGTCTCAAACAAACAAGCAAACAAACAATTAAACAAATGTTAATTCTACAGATTAGTAGTAATTAAGGAAAAGTCATATTACTGTATGCTTCATTTTATAATGAAAACACTTTATAATTATGATAGTTTTGCTATTTCTTTAGTTCTTTTTATTTAGTTTTGTCAAGGTATAGATAGTTGCTCAGGCTGTGCACCAGAGAGTTTTCAAGGACATCACTCTCACTCCCTGGTGTCAGTTAGTTTTGGAAGCTTCAGAAAGGAAAAAGGCAGAGATCACAAAGACTTTCTGAAAGGCAAAATGCCATGGCAGATTTTTTCACCTTATAAAATACTGACTCTTTAAAAGAATAATTTGGGGAAGTTACCAAGCACAAACTCAGGCACTGTGCCACTGAGCTATATCCCTGACCCTAAAAGAATAATTTTTGCACATTTACAGTCGATTCCACTGTTTTTCTTGAAGCGAACTTTCTATTATATTTTTCTTATTATGTGAGTGAGCTGATTATGCAACGAAGAGATTTGTGAATGTAGGAATTATTATAAAAGTAACACCTTTTACAGGTTTCAGCTTAGGTTGTTTATGGAGCAAATATGAACAATTTTGGTCTGTCCAGAATTCAGGTTTCTCATTCCTTCACTACAATTAAAAACTGAATTCTAAGCACTTTTACAAATTAGCATGGATCCTTAGTCCAGATGTGAAGGAAATTATATTTCACTTTAAAATAAGGCCACAGACAGTGGAAAATCAGAAAACACTACAGCAAGAAAATGAAAAGCCTCTTTTTAAAAAAAAATCCATTAATCAGGAACGTGTGACATGTCAGAAAGGCATAAGACCAAGCTGTACCTTTGGCCTAATTGTGTGAGAGTTTGCCAAATCAATTACCAGTGGAAAACATTTCAGAGAGAAGGCTGAAACTTCAAAAAGGCTGTTAAGTAATTCTAGACATTTACAATATGAATGACATCCTAGTTATAAATAATTCTTATCCGTGCTTAAATCCATCTTGAGCCTCTACTAAGTAAGTCTTCCTTAACCTACTTATAGGATTTGCTATAGTGATGAAAGTAGCCTCTCATTTTAAAAATGAAAATGAAATGAATTTTAGAATGAAGATTGAAAGCCTCTTCCTAAATCACACTGTCCTTCCCTACCAATTTCCTTTTAGCACTGCAGGTTGCTGGATGTGCGAAATTAAAAGTTGAAATCTAAAAAAGCCGCGCGGGTTCGGAGCCCCCTTCTAAGCACTCAGGATGCTCTTTATGGTCAATGATGCCTCAATTTTCTTTTCCATAATGTTAGGAAGTAACACCTAGAGGATTTTTAAAAGCATTTAGTGTCCAATTCCTTGAAAGATAGCTCTTGTGAACTATACCACAGGCCGGAGGTGCAAGTTAAGCTCAGTCACACGACCAGGTGGTCACTGGAACTTGTGTGACACGGCACACATTTCAGAACACATGGATTTTTTAGCCCCTCAGGTTTTCACGGTTCAGGGCATATTTTCACACAGCAGTGCATCACAGACATTTGAATTCTTCAGCCTGCTTTTTTCTTGGCCTCCAGGCACCAGCCTAGCCTGCCAGGTACTACTGGTTAATTATACTTAAATTTTATCCAAGTCATCCCCGCCCTGTCTCTACAAAATGATCTGCATTTGTCTTCTCGGTTCTGGCTAGAACACACCGGCTGGCTCCCTGAAGTCTTCCCTTATCAGTGTATTCCCGTGACTCCGGCACAGCTCTGCTTTAGGAATACCTTCCTAATATATTTCTCAGATCGTTAGTCTTTCTGAATCACCGTGGCACCATCTGAAATTTTTCATTGAAATGTGGAATTTGTCCAGCCCCATCCTGAGCTATCTGGCAAAATTTCTACATAAAGAACAAGCAAGAAGATGGGTGAGCTGCGGCTTCAGAGGCTGGTGTGCGCGACTAGAGGAGGCCAGCTCCGCGACGGTTGATGTGGACAAGACAAGGGTGAGGGAAATAGGATCGTGACGCACCTGAATAAGTCCGCTAGAGAAAAGGCGATAAACTAAGGCTTGATGCCATGCAGGGAATGAGAGGCTGACACACACGGCACACAGATGAGGGAGGCAAAGAGCAGCAGCACCAAGGTATCTGACAATGTCACAGCCCCGATCCGGACCAGGTATCCCCGCTCCGTGCGCAGTGCCCCCTCCCCCGCAGCCCCGCGATGACTGTCAGCGCATCTCTCCGCCCTGCCCGGCTCGGGCGCGCCGGGCCCGCCCCTCCCCCGCGCCCGCGGCTCCCTGCCCCCCGCGAACGCGGCTCCCCAGTGTCCTCTAGAACGCCCGCGCGCCTGTCGGGTTTCGAATCCCGGCTCCGACCCTCGCCCCCGTCGCACGGTCCGCTGGCAGGCCAGCTATTGGACCCCGCATCAATCATTAACGGGTCTCCCCGGGCTGCGGCGGCCCCAGGAGGGGGATGGTACGGAACTCTAGACCGGGGACAACTCTATGCCCCGCGGCGGCCGCGAAACCCTAGCCGGGGAGGCCCCCGCCCTTCCGTGGTGCGCCCGTTCCTCCCGCCGGCCCGCCCGCCCGGCAGCGCCGCGGCTCGCACATCCCCGCCTCCCGTTCCGGGGGCGGCGGCGGAGGCACCCGCACCGCGCGATGCCCAGTCACCGCTGCGCCGCCGCCGCAGTCCGCAGCGCGGGCGGCCGCGCGCCGGGAGCAGGGAGCTTGGCGAGGGGGCCGCGGAGCCCCGCGCGCTCCTGCCGGTAGCCGCTCTACTTAATGATTAATTCATTTATTTATTTATTTTAGGAACGGCTGCTCGGAGGCGCAGGTCCTGTCTTAAACCCGGAGCGACGCCCCCGGCGCGGGCACAAAGGCTCCGACGGCGGCCGGCGGGGGCTGCCCAGCGCGCAGGAACCGGCGCCAGAGGACTTCTGTGTGCGCGCTAGCCGAGCCCCGGGCACCATGCCGCGGCGCCTGCAGCCCCGGGGCGCGGGCACAAAGGGCACGACCGCGGCAGCTTCGGGGGCCGCCCGGCACTCCCATCCCGCAGTCCCCGAGAACCCCCCAGCGTCGGCCAAGCTGCTACTGCGTTGGGACGAGGTGCCCGACGACTTTGTGGAGTGCTTCATCCTGTCAGGCTACCGGCGCCTGCCGTGCACCGCGCAGGAGTGCCTGGCCTCGGTGCTGAAGCCTACCAACGAGACGCTCAACTTCTGGACGCACTTCATCCCGCTGCTACTGTTCCTGAGCAAGTTCTGCCGCCTCTTCTTCCTGAGTGGCCGCGATGTGCCCTTCCACCACCCGTGGCTCCTGCCGCTGTGGTGCTACGCGTCCGGAGTGCTGCTGACCTTCGCCATGAGCTGCACGGCGCACGTGTTCAGCTGCCTCTCGCTGCGCCTGCGCGCCGCCTTCTTCTACTTGGACTATGCATCTATTAGCTACTATGGTTTCGGCAGCACCGTGGCCTACTACTACTATCTGCTGCCTGGCCTGAGCTTGCTAGACGCAAGAGTCATGACCCCGTATGTACAGCAGCGCCTGGGCTGGCACGTGGACTGCACACACCTCATCGCCGCCTACCGCGCGCTGGTGCTGCCAGTGGCCTTCGTGCTGGCTGTGGCCTGCACGGTGGCCTGTTGCAAGAGCCGCACCGACTGGTGCGCTTACCCGTTCGCCTTGCGCACGTTTGTCTTCATTATGCCCCTCAGCATGGCCTGCCCCATTATGCTGGAGAGCTGGCTCTTCGACCTGCGTGGCGAAAATCCCACGCTCTTTGTGCATTTCTACCGCCGCTACTTCTGGCTGGTGGTGGCTGCCTTCTTCAACGTGAGTAAGATCCCCGAGCGCATCCAACCAGGCCTCTTCGACATCATCGGTCACAGTCACCAGCTTTTCCACATCTTCACTTTCCTCAGCATCTATGACCAGGTGTACTACGTGGAGGAGGGTCTGCGCCAGTTCCTCCAGGCGCCGCCTGCAGCGCCCACCTTCTCGGGCACTGTGGGCTACATGCTGCTGCTGGTGGTTTGCCTGGGTTTAGTCATCAGGAAGTTCCTCAAAAACACTGAAGTCTGCAGTAAAAAGTGAGCCTCCACCATGGAAGAGGCTACTGGTTTGCCCATCTGTTCGTTTAGAGTTTCTGTTGTTGCTATTGTTGGTTTGTTTTCAAGTTTTGTTGTGTTCCCTTCTTTGCTCGAGGAGGATACTACAAAACCACAAGGGAAAGGTCTGCTGCTACTAGGGAATTGCAGTCCACTTGGAGGGGGAAATCAGCCGAGAGAGGGCCACTGGTTCTTGCTCCCTGAAAAAAATCAGGTAATGTCTCTGACATCCAGAGATTTTGCAAAGGCATAAATAAAATCCCTAACAACACCCCCAAACAATTTAATTTTCTACTTGTTTCCGTGTCAGCAGTAATAACAAGTAGCCCTTGTGAGGTCAGGTGTGCAGTAAAGAAGATAAATACTCAGAAATCCCTTGGTACTTCCATTTCAGTCAGGAATGCTTGAATCTGTCAGAAGAATGGAGCTTTGTAGGAAATGGGTGCAAAGACTCAAACCCAGGGCTTAACCTGCTGGAAAATGCATGGAATGTGAACATAAGTTAATTATTCCAAAATGTTTCTTGTATGTTATTTAAATAGTAATATATATGATGATTTTTCATAATTTATAAAAGCCTGTGATATGCACTGAATTTTCTTTGTCACATAGTTTTGAATTTTGCAGCCTTCTGCATTGCACACACTTGAACCGGACGTCAGGGCCAGCTGCTTAAAAGTTCTCTACTTCTTAAAAACAGTGTTTTCCGAAGACCTATGAATCTCATGATACAACTGTGAATGACTTTTACCGTAGGGATTCTGGTTAGTCTATTGGTGAAGAGCTCAAGTGGTTTGTATAGATCCCAGATTCCTGTTTACTTTAATGTGTTCCCCAGAACTCATCCAATTTTTTGTTTGTTTTGTCTTCAATCTTATTCTTTCCTTCTCTACTAAAATTGCCACTGGAATAAATGTGCCTTTTGAAGCAATGCCCAAATGACTGACCTCAGACAGTTTCTTGCATAGAAGAGCAGCAGAAATAAGCTTTTCTTATTTTACTGCAAATCAGGATGGAAGGTGGGGTTGGTTTTAAGTTTTTGACAAGACCAGAAGTAGCTTACAGGGACGTGCATGGCGTTTAGCTTCTCTACCAGGACAGGGAGCCAACCCAGCAATACGGCTGTGGCTCCTAATGCAACCATAGGGGAGGGTGAAAGAACACTGGTGCCATTCATCTTAGCTTAAAACTTAAAATATAATATTCAGGAATAAACAAGGCAGTTAACATTGTGAACACCAGAAGCATATTAACTTGGGCTGTAACTGAAATTTATGAATTAAATAAGATCACACACACCCAGTTAAACACAGAATTCTTATTTGGGTCAAGACTATGGAAATGATTGGTAGTCACACTGAATCCATGAAAAATTAGTGAAGACACCCCAAGATACTTTATTATTTTTGTGGTCAAGTTCTGGCTATATAGTCCAGGCTGGCTTTGAACTCCCTATGTAGCCCAGGTTGGGCTTGAATTTATAATCTTCCTGCCTTCACCTCCCAAATGCTGGTATTAAAGGTAGTCGCTAACATGCCCACCTCCCAATATGCTTTCTAATCACTACATTGGCCAGCGTTACTTAGACATATCTTATAAATAATAGCCTATAATTGAGGTAGAAGCTCTTGATGAACACAAACCTCTGAGGTAGCTAATTTAAATATCACAGTAGGTTGTTTGGTTGTGAGCCAAAAAAAGTCCATAAATGGGAAGTCTTGACTTGTGGGTATAATTTTGATCAAGCACATAAAGTGGGTGAACACTTACCTCAGCACTGGTAAAAAGATGGCTCGCTTTTTTTTGCTTCTAGTTTTAATCACTACTGTATTTGTAAACAGAGAAGCTTGGCACAATTCCCTGGAGGAACCAGTATCATCGTGTGTGCTAATTTACACACAAGTTAAATTTATGTACGTCTGTATTTAATTGAGGACCACAAAATGGGATCATAAATACACCTTGTACAGCTTCTGATGAGTGTCAGTGTCTCATCCTTTGTTAAGTACAAAGAGATTCCTGTTAGGTTGCAGAGACTGTTAATTTGTGCTCACCACAGATGTTACTCCTCAGCTGTAACTTGACTCAGTACCTGTGTTTAAGGACAGTTGTGGAAATCAGGATATTTCACTTGCATGTCATTGTTGTCTCTTCTAGATCCCCAAAGAATGTTGGGTCACAAGCTAGGGAAACTGAAGAGTATTTTGTAGCTTTCTTGTCCAATGGGACCTCCCTTTCAGAAGGAAATTTCAAGAAGGAGACTTCCAAAAAGGATTGATGGGTTTAAGAATAAGAACTAAATCCCAGCATTTGTCATTTTAAATTTTTGTTGGAGACCTTCTGGGTCCACAAACAGAATTCTCTTCTTGCCCTGTCTTTGTCCTTAAGCAGAGGCCACTCAAGGATAAAATTATACCCATATCATTTTCAAGTGATTATGATGCATGAGCCAGTGAGATGACACACTTTTCCCTGGGAAGGTTTATCCACCCAGGGTGTTCCACGGAGAATGGGGACTCACATTTTTCCCTTTACCTTTTCTTGCCTCCACTTTTCCTTTCCCTCGGGTATTATAAACTGCATATAGCATTGTCAAGAAGACATGCTAGTTGAAAACAGTGGTTTGGCTTTATTTCATGTTTGCAAACAGGTTTTGCCTCTACTGTCATCAGGGATGACTTGTTTAACTTTATAAGCTATTTGCTAAACTGTATCAGACTTTTGTCAAGATAGATAATGCCATTTTAGAAGCAGTCATTTACTATCTGCACATTTGCATAGAACCATCCAGGTTTCTTAAACATTTTAGTGATAATGCCACAATCAAAGTAAAATATCTTTGAAAAGTTTTTTTTTACACTCTCCATTTTGTCACATCCATTAAAATTTTGTTTGCCTTTATTATGTTCACTTATGTGAAATATAGGACAACTTATAAGTAAGAATTCTCTTCATTATCTTTGAACAATCTATTTTGGCAGTAGCATTTTGAAGCATATTATGTAATACATTTTATTTTTACTCATTAGTCAGGATCTAGATGACATCCCAAGGAGCAGCACCATGAGGTGGTGCCTGGGAAATGAGGGTGCTTGGCTTCAGTGCCCGTCATCCTGTGGGTTGGTCCCTGAGGCTGACTCAGGCTAAGCTAGTTGGTTAAAGGGGTTTCTTTCTTCCCTGTGTTCTTTGCAGCTCAGTTGAAGAGGGTGACCTTCCCAAAGAGATGAAGTAGAGCCCTTTGGTCAGGTCATTACTGGTTTATAAAAATAAATGAGCTCCTTTCCAGTGGCCACATACTTTCTATAAATAGCCAGGGAAGAGAGTATAGAGCTGGAACGCTGGCCAGAGCAGCCTTCACGTTTCCATTCATAAAGACTGCCTTCAAGTTCTTACAGTCAAAAAAACCACTGAACCTCATCCATCATGGTACTTTATGGGAGCCGTTTCTAAGAATGTAAAATTTGAGGAATGGAGGAGATTGTTACCATCTTTTTTTTCTTGATGTGGTGCTGAATTGGAAGGTTAACAGCAATAATAGGGAATTTTTTCTTCAAATCTCGTAAATTTAATCTGCACAAAGCTGTATTAGGGGACAGGTATGGCAGGAGTTAATGTTGGTCCAAAGTGACAGACTTAAATTTTCCAATTGTCATCATAATGTGGGGACAAGTGCCAGGGATGTAGCTCAGTAGCTTGGCACCTGCCTGGCAAGCACAAGGTCCTGAGTTCGATTCCTCGTACCAAAAGAAAGTTATAATAATGTGGGGACAATTATCTGCTCAATTGTGAGCCTCTATGAGTGTATATAACTATAATACCTGGCCAAGTCCCAGACACTAATTGGATACATTATATGTGTGTATGATATATGAATATATACATTACTTTAATTGACTATAATTTTTAAATAGAGCAAAAAGATGGCTATTTTTTTTTGAGACAGGGTCTCACTCTGTAGTTCACACTGGCCTTGAATTTATTATGTAGCCCAAGCTGGCTTCAAACTCATGGTGATCCTCCTGCCTCAAGCTACCGAGTGCTGGGATCACAGGCATCTGCCACCGTGCCCAGTGAGTTGGCTATCTTTGAAACTGGATGATAAAATCTTATTAAATATGTTATCAGCCACTGAAATGGTTTCTATCATCTTGTTCATCTATTGAAGTTTCATACTGCTGACTTCACTGTCAGTGTTCTTGAGTCAGCATTCATCCATTCATTTGTGTAACCCCTTTAGTGATCACTGAGCACCTACTATATGTAAGACCTTTGGACAAGGATCTATCTGTCTACACTGTTGCAGCCATTACTTTTTTGTTTTTTGGTGGAACAGAAAAGATTGGGTTTTTTCTCCTATACATTATCATAAAAGCAATGCATAGAATCTTATTTCAATCAACCTGCTAATTTATCTGCAATTTCTTTTCTATTCCTGACTGCTCTTGGGTCTATAGTTAAAAATAACTTGAAATTTTAAAGTACTACAAGTCAAGTAAAGGAATGGTGGGAATATGTGCAGAACTAGAAACTTTTATCATTATCTATTAATAAAAGCACGAATAATAATAACTACTGGGAGGTTAGTACTAATTGTATCATTATGAAATCTGGTTTATTTAAAGTACCTAAGTTGGAATGTCATTAAGTGAGTTTCACAGATAATGTAATAAAAAAGAAACCAAATGTACAAGTTTAAATGCTTAATCTCCAAAATTAAAACTAAGTCTAGTGTGCTAGCTTTTTTTCCTCTTTTAAAATTTTTGTGTTGCAACTTATAGAGCATATCTGAGAGAAAATAAGTCTGCAGAAAGTCATTTAAAAAAAGTTTCAGATGAAAAAAAAATAAGAGGGAATGGGAAAGGAAGAACAAAGAGAACTGGATTCAAACAGCAGCATGGGCAGCAAGTTCAACAATGTTCAGTTGTTTATGAGTTTTAAATTTTGTGCCTAGAAAAGCATGTGAATCCCCAGGGTCTTAGTGTTTAAATAGGTAGGCAAGGAATTCTATTTGGCTGATCCTGTAGGTTTTAAACTGAGCACGGGTGCCTGAGTATATTTTGAGTAGTGCATTAATCCCCTGGCTTAATGTCCCTAATTTGCTTCCATAAAATTAGGGCATAGGTCAAAAAGAAATTAGGGGATAGCACCAGCCAATTGTAAAGCATGCTTTGAATCATTCTTTTGAAGGAACGCCAATATTCGCTGACATAAATTGCCTGACAAAAAGTTAAAGAGCCTAGACACATTGGAAAAGGAAGCATTTGGTAGATGAAGCTGAACACTGCTGTATTCCCTTGTGAGAGGCTACTGCTTTTCTACTGAAGAACTGACTTCTTCAATATTACAAGTAATTATTTCCTAGTTATGAAAATGGGTATCAGTTCTTCTTGTCACCATTCCAAAAAACTAACACAAATTTCCATTGTCCTTTCAAAAAGAACAAAGGTATTGCATTTCTGGATTGCAAATTTCTAACCAGTGTATAGGCTTTTTTGTTTTAAAAAAACTTCTTAAGAGTCTGTGAGCAAGTTGCAGAATTAGTGTTTATTTATAGGTCAGGGGCCAAGAATGCTCACTTAGCTGTTAATTGTGGCAGGATATGACTTTTGAGTGTGCTGAACACACACCTGTATGCAATGAAATGCTTACTTATTTGCTCTTTAACTCAGTGGGAAAGCAGCCTTTACCTTGAGCTTTTGAAAATGTCCCCAATGCACTGTTCCTCTAAGTGTAATTCAGGAGCTTTAATGTGTTTGGTTCTCAGTCTCTGAAAGCTATTCCAAACGTGGCACTTATCAAAGAAAATTTCTTGAATGTGCAAAATTATTTTTGACTGTATAAAAGTGGCAGGCCACCTTTCTCATGCCTTAAGCTCTACCCAAAATATGCAATAAGCACTCAAGGCTGAGGGCAGGATCTGCAGTTGGCTATTTAGCCATATGGTGAAGATGGCCCTGCTTCTCACAGTTTACTCTAATGTGGAGAAAGGGCACCATGTAAATAAACCCTCGTTTCTAGGTGAAATATGGGCCATACTAATTTCATTTCTTCTTTTAGTTCCATCTCTAGTTGGAAAGGATAATCTGTTTTTAATATGGTGGACGTGCAAAAGAAAGCTCATGGGAAATTTTTTTAAAGAAGTATCTTAATTTTATATTCTACAGGTTTGTAATAACAATTTGTTTGTAAAAAATAAAATTAAATTTAAAAACAGGCCTTAGCACATGGGTGAGAACCAGTACTTTTTGCAAAGCCTCATCTCTATCCTGGGGGTTTGATCAACCTTGAGCTCTTACCCAAACGATAAAGGCCTTGTAAGTCTTTAAAAATGTAAATACTATATAGTTTAAAGAAGGGTAAAAACCATTTTTTTAAAAAGAAGAAAATATGTCAGATAGGTTCTAGGTATGTAATGAGGCTAAATTTTAAAGTCCTTAAAATTTTTTGGTTAGAAACTTTATTAAATTGCCTCTTCTAGGAAGACATAGCACAAAAGGTCTACTTTTCTGCCCAGTTGGTTTTTGTTTCTGGAGGTTCTGAGAAAAATTATTCTAACCAAGCAACTGGGGACCCAGACAATAAACAGGTGAGGTGCATTTCACTGGGATAAGGTTGTGATCACAGTGAATGACAGCCACTAAGAAATGCATAGCCCTGTACACTGTCCCTCTTTTCTTTGAAGTGGAAGATGCCCCAGGCCAATGCCACATGGACCAGGCAGAGCTTTCTGTGTTCCAGGGCTAGGGAAAGATCCGGTGGCAGCTTTTCCTCTGCACTAAGGTTGTGGTAACTCAGCTCCCTCCACATCAGCCTTCTCCCAGACCATGTCCATCACCCCTGAGCCTTCACTTTTCACAAATTCAGCCTTGAAGACAAAAGATCCCTGAAAGGATTCAATATGCAGTTAGGCCTTCTCCAACCATCTGCCTTATGAGATGCATCTGCTTCTAACCTAAGGACTTAAATTAAATAACTGTACTCAGATTGCAAGAATGTGCAACCAGCAGGTCCCCTTTTGAAGTAAAGGGCATTACTTGAAGGGTCATCCTCATGTTTTTCCTCAGGTCAAAGGCAGAGGGAGGACTTAACAGTGATCAAGTAGAAACCTTATGTCTGTTGTTGCTCTGTTTCAGTTCATTTAATGTTGATAATGGGGGGAGGAGGGAATAAAGAGTTATGCAGGCCTAAAGAAAGAATTTTTCCCACTGCTTGCTAAATTTATTATTATTATGCCACCCTAATGCCAGTCCCTCATCTACATCCTAAAGAGCTACCTTATCTAGCTAGAGAGGGCTTCTCAGGAGATGTGACTTTCCACACCTGGGCAGTGGTGTGGCTTCAGATCAACAGTGTATTCCAACAGAAGAGCATTACTTAATAATTTCAGACTTCAAGATGAATTAAACAAAATAACCTGTAAAAAAGAGATATAATTTTGGTCAATTCTGTGCATGTAACTAAACAAATTGTGACTCATTTTTGTTGTATAGTTTGTGTTTATTTCAGTTTTCCAACACTGTTCCTTATAGTGTCTTGAATATGAAATTCTGTATAATAATGTAACTATGCATTTTTTTGCTGAAAAACAAAGGTATGAAATAAGAATAAATTATTTGTAACCACAGTGTTTAAGACTGCATTTGTATGGCTCTGTGTATGTTCAGGAGACATCCTTCATTCAGCAAACAAATATTGTCACACTAATACACATTAAAAGAAAAAAATATTCTTATCAAAATCAGCTGGCACAAATATAGAGTATATGTTTATCCTGAAGAATAATCTTTCTATATTGCTTTTTTTTTACAGTATTAGTTAAATGAAAAAGAAGATTAGTGAATTACTATGGAGCCATATATTCTAAGAAAATAATTCTTTAACCTGGGTTATGAAACTTTTCATCTCCCTGTTTCTCCAGGGTATATGTGGCCTTTGGGTTTCTGAGTGATACAGCTTGTCCCACAACCCTGGTGATCAGTGTGAGTTTACAGTATCTTTCTTCCAAAGAACCTGGCAAAGAATATCCAGTTCAGTCAAGCTCTGTGGCAGCTGAATGTCTTTAAATCATGTTGACTCTTGTTCAGTTAGAGGTTTTTATCACTTCGCATTGTCAGGAACTGAAACTGTCCTCCTGATGATGCAAGAAAGGGTTCATAGGGAGATCTCAGAAAGCACAGAGCTGGGCACGCGTGTCCCAGGAAGGAAGGAGCCAGACAGAAGGAGCCTGACTCCAGCAGGGAGCCCCTGCCTTTCTCCAGGACAGCTTTTCAGGGTGCTGCTACTGTGGCTGCCAACTCCAGCTGGTTTCTGACTCAGTCTTGTCTACACTGAATTCCAGTTCCTGAGAAAGAGTATCTAATTGTCCAGCCCTTTCCAGAACCACAAGAGGAGGAAACTTAGTTCTTAAGAAGCCATGATTGGTAGACAAAGGAACTATCTATCCCCTTCACCAACTCTGGGCTGTCTGGGACCCACACATGCCACTAATCTCTACTCTTGGGATGTGTGAGGACAAGTATCACAGGAGACTGAGAGTGTCCTAGCAACATGGGATCCCTGGTGAAGTTCTGGAGTACCTGGTTACGGAAGGAGAGAGTAAAAGTGTGCTACCACGTATCCTGGCCCCAGCTGGCTAACACGTATCCTCCTCTCCACATACTGTGCACTTTTTAAAATGTAATACAACTGTTTCTTGTACAATTTAAGAACATAAACTAGCCTCTTCCTAAAGATAAACCAAAATCCTGACTAAAACTGCAGTTAGATCCCAAATCCCAGGATCTCCACATCATATGAATTCCCTTCATTCAGACAGGGATTTATTCAGTTAAAACATTCAAACACCTCCCAACTCACTGTACAACGGCCAAGAAGAACTAGACCACTGAGAGACACACTGTCTCTCACAGTTGCTTAACACCTCTAGTGGCACATGGGCAGCCATTGCCTGCTGTGCTGTGAGAAGAATGAGGCCTCCTCAATCTTGTGGTGGGCTGAGTTCCTCAGGTTCTGTGTGCTGTGAACCTTAATCCAAGCCACTCTTGGGAAGGCCACTGCATTCAGGCTGCCCATATTTCTTGCTCCTGTCCTAGACATTCCTTTGTTTGCCTTCAGGTCAGTTTCCCCACTGTTTCACTAAGATCTGTGTCAGTTTCCCCACTGTCTCACTAAGCTCTGTGTTGAAGCTGATTATATTGCACTTTGGTGTTTTGGTTTGGTTTGGTTTGGTTTGATTCTGCCATTAGGAGAAATGGTGGAAGATTAGATTGGAAGGAAGGAGTCAGAAGGTAAACATTTTTCTCTTCCCTACACACCCCATTCTTCCAGTTTTTTCCTGGTATCCTCAACCCTGGTTGCTATTAGCAGTCACTGTGTAACTGGGAAGGAAGGCAAGATAAGAATAAAACCAGCATTGGGGGAGGGCCAAATAGAGTATGTCACAAAGGAAGTCTTGGTCAATCTGTGACTGGGACCTACATATCAACAGACTTTCTTATGTGACTCAACAAATTCCCTTCACTTTATGATTTAGTTGATGTTGTACTTGCTGCTTTTAATCAAAAATATCAACTGATCCAGAAAGTTTGTTTGCCTCCCAATCATATACAATAGGATTTACATAGTACTTAACCTGCCTTGACGCAGTCCCACACTTTAGGATCTGCATACTAGATCTTTGCAGTACCTCATTGGTTTGGTTTGGTTTGGTCTAGTTTGGTTTGGTTTGGTTTGATTTGGTTTGGTTTGGTTTGGTTTGGTTTTGGAGAGAAAGACAGGGTCTCACTATATAAGTCAGGCTGGCCTTGAACTCCTAGCAGCAGTTCTCCTGCTAGACCTCTCTAGTGCTGAAATTATAGGTGTTTGCCATCGTGTCCCGCTGCAATACTTCATTTTTAAGCACACGGTTTCTGAGTTAGGATTCAATATTTCCCAGTGATTCTCCTGTCATGTTCTGCAGTACAGGTATTTCAAATGTCTGGCCCTACCACTTTCATCTCTCCTCAAATTTCTCAAACTACTACTTCCCTCCTCTTTAGGAACCACACTCTATCCCTTACACACTTTTCCTGTATATGTTTTCAGCTACTTATCAATAGAATTCCTCCTACAAGCATTTAAAAATGTACTACTAATGAGTCCCATCTTCTATGATAACAAAGTCTCCCTTTTCCCCACAATGTCACTTTTTCTCTCTTCTCTATATCTAGAGTCTTTGAAAGAGTGGTGCATTGTTATAACTTGTATATAGATGCACCCCTAAAGCCTTATGTGCTCATAATTAGGGCTTTTGGAAGATAGCTGGATCATGGGTGTGTGACTCTAGATTAAAGATGTGTGATACTGAATCAACCCTCTAATTGGCTTAGCATAGTTCTAGATGTGGCTGAATGCATTTACTAAAGACAGAAGCTCCACCATGGGAGCAGGTGGCATCAACAAATATGCTTGTAGCTTGGATGGAAAAAAATGGATACAGGCTTGCTGCTGTGGCCTCCTGCCTGTGCTGCCACAGACTATTTCTCCTCTACCATGCCATCCTGCCTTGGAGCCAGCTGATTATGGACTGAAACCTCTACAAACTGTAAAGTAAGGCAAATCTTTTCACCTTTAACTTGTGGGTATCAGGTATTTTGTCCCAGCAACAAAAGAGCCACTAAGATATGGACACTGCCTTTATTTCCTTAACTCACACTCTCTCCTTTGCCCACTGCATTTTGGGTTCATTAGTCTCACTAGAATGACTCTTGCTAAAATTTTTAACAACCTCCTTGTGACTAATAAACATTTCTTGGCTCTTCTTTTCCATTCCTTTCTCCTTCAGACACCCTTCCCTTGGCCTCTGTAACTCTGCTACTCTTACACAATTTACCTTACTGATGTACTTTTCCCTAATCAGGCCTACAGTCAACTTTCTCCAAGTGTGAACACAGGACATTTACATCAGTATAGTTCAAGGACTTGGTCAGCAGCCTTCTCATTCTGCGCCTGCTGTCAGCTTTCCTGTTCATAGCAGAGGCACTGTAATATATATTTGAGACTCTCAACTTTGCTTCTATATCTCCAATTCTTCCAGTGAGTTTATAAACCAGCCAATGTTTACTAATAAATGCCCTCCTGTTCCAACTAGCTAGAGTACATTCTGTTGTCTACTATCAATCTCACATTGATTATGCCAGGTAAATAGAAACAGATGGTGATTAGACATGCTGGATTCCCTAAACACTGGCAAATAGGCTATTGGGCCTCTGCTTTCTTTCTCTTTTCCTTTCCTTAGAAAGACAAAGCAGTTTCTGGATCAGGCAGCTTCTTCGAAGAGTTTAGCTGTATTTAAAACAAACAAACAAACAAATATTAGGAAGATAAATACTTAGGAAGTTTTTTCTCTTAATGGTAACCTAAAACAAATAAGAGGAAACACAACATGGATGCTTATAATACATGTCAAATGAAAGAATCTAAAATAGCAAATCCTATAAATAATAAGTAGTATTCTCATGTATCAAGGTAGTTTATAAAACGCTCATGTCGCTATTAGCCCTTAATACCAAAAACTCCATTATGTATAAAAAATGCTCATAACTCTGATATTGGGCAGGAATTCTGTGAGTCTTTGATTTAAAATACTGTGTACTCCATGCTACTGGGGAGTGGTCATGAATGAGTCAGGATTTCAGAAGAAGCTTGTATTTCTTTTTCTCTGGTCAAAGGTGCTTATCCCTGTGATGTAACCTTGCTTTCCATTAAAAGTACCCTCGATTTCCTTTGAAAAAGGATCCTTCCCCCTAAACTTTGCTGGGACTTCTCTACCAGGCATGTGACCCAAGATAGGCCTGCAAGCAGAATTTCTCTCTGTTCTGTACTTTCCATTATTCACCTGCTTAGGTCTTCCATGCAGTTCTGCAAGCTAATCCATATGCTTTCCAATAATTTCTTTCTTTTTCTTTGATTTTTTTCCTTTTGTAAGTTACCTAGAAAGTTTTTATTTTCTGTGATTAAGGAATATTGGCTGAAGATTTCCAGTTTCCAATGTTGCATATGAAGAATTTGGAAGTTGTCACTTCTTTTTTTTTTTAGGCAGGGTAGCACTATGTAGCTCGGGCCAGCCTTGTGCTCGAGTTGTAGCCCAAGCTAGCCTCGAACTCACAACGATCCACCTACCTCAGCCTCCCGAGTGCTGGGATTAAAGGCGTGCACTACCACGCCTGGCTTGTCACTTTAAATAATAAGTAAAAAAACTAACAAGTTGAACTGAGAAACTAACATATGTGGTATAAATGAGAATAGAGCACAGAAATCAACTGTGCCCTCAAGTTGGAGAAAGGGACAGGGAGATACAGAGAAGTACAACTTACCAGAGCAGGAACTCATGAGAAGAAATCTTTGCAGGAATCAATAATGAGTTTTGTTTTGTTTCGTTTTGTTTTACTTTCCTCTAAAACACATGCTTAGCTTTCAACAAAAAAATTACAAGGTTTGCTAAAACTCAAAAAAAGAAAGCATTAAAACCACTTAAAACCTTGTGCTAAGGATTCTAACAGGAAAGCAGACAACATGCAAGAACAGAAAGATAATTACAGAGAGATGGAAATTTTGAGAATCAAATACAAATGCAAACACTTCCAAAACTGAAAAAACAAAGAGGAAAAAGCACTAGATAAAAGCCAGAGATATCCAAGAACTATGGAACAATTATAGAAGGTGTACCATATGCATCAAGGGGATATCAAAAGGAGAACAGAAAATGGAATGTAAGTATAGAAAGAGAAGAAAATT
>RJWM01024594.1:0-30536 GCA_004363535.1 Dasyprocta punctata | reverse complement strand
CTGCCTTTATTTCATTCTTTTACTCTTTCCATGGGCTACAGTTCTCGTTTTAGATTCTTCTTGGGTCCAGAGGACCCATCTCCCTCTTTTTTCCTTCTCTCTGTTATTATATTAGTTTATATTCCAGCATTTTGATGGTATATTCAGGGAGCCTCCCTGTCACGGTGTCATCTGGGTGGCCATCTTGGAGGAAGTCCGAAGCGGAGGTTATTTACAAAGATGAGTCCTCCACAGTTGCCAGGCTATGTTGATTTCTGCCTCTCACAGGTGAGACATCTCTAAAAGAGGCACCTTGGAGCACCCAATTCCCACTCTCTCCTACTCTTTACTGTCATCCCCCAATGGTGGGTTCCCTTTCCATCTTGAAATGTAAAGAATTCAAAATCCCTTTGGTAAATAACCAGAGGGAAAGATGAGGCAGGTTGGTGCAAGGACATTGGGGCAGCTCTAGGACCCAGAAACCAGGCTTGTTTTTCTCTCCCTTCTTACCGGTGGGCACAGGGCAAGGAATAGGTGTTTTCTTCATACCTTTCAGGTTTCCTGAGGGGACAAAGCCAAGGAAACATTTTATGCCTTTGTGTCTTCCTTGCTTAACGGAAAACAGCTCTTCTGAATGGCTACATACTGTTCTTTCCTGCCCTGGCTTTCCCTGGTTCCTGATGCTGCTCTGTTCTGAAGAGAGGGTGGTGAGCTCCAGTGTTGCAGACTGACCTGGGTGAATGATGCCATCTCCTACTTTTTAATTCCCCCAACTGGGAAGTAACCAACTTGGGTTGCTGGGTGCTGGTACTTGATAGGTCCTCTAGAGCTAGCAATCTTTTCAATAATTCTTCAAAGGATTCCTTCTGGAGCCAAAATACTTGCTATCCCAGAGGCAGAGATGACTGAAGGAGTCCAGGAGGGACGATCCTTTGGAATGAGGAACCTTGGCTGTCCTGTGTGCGAATGTGTGGTGTAGTTACTAATGCTGTGATGTTAAGATGCACTGTGAGGAGGCCCTCAGGCCATGAGCCAATGTTGTTTTTAAGTCAGAGACCAGTTTTCATGTTTCTGTAGACTTTCTTTGCTTTTCCTTTGTCACTTGGATCCAGTCTTAGTCACTTTCTCATTGCTTGGATACTCACAACTCAAAGTGAAAGAGGTTTGTTTGGGTGCATAAGTTTTAGAGCTTTCAGTCCAAAGTCACTGGCTCCAAGGAAGGGTGGGCATGGTGGAAAGGTCTGGCAGAGGACAGCTGCTGAGGGGATGGCAGCCAGGAAGCAGTGAGAGAAGGGAGGCGCCTGGAAGGATGGAAATGCCTTTCCCGGTCATACCCCTAGTGGCCACCCTCTCACCAGAGCCTCCCTCCTTAGCTACTGAATTCATAAGGAGACCAATCCACTGACAAGCACGGTGCCACCATGAAGCAATCACCTCCCAAAAGTCCTGCCTTTGACTGTAATGAGGCTCCGGGTGGACAGTCTCTTTGCAAACCATCGGACACCACTTTGCAAATGCTTTTGAATTCTTGCTCACTAACATTATACATGACATAAATCTTTCCTACTTTGTTTGACGAATCCTGATATATATATGTCTATGTATAGATACAGACATAGATATACCTTAATATGAAGATTCACACTGGGAATGTGTCAGGAATGCAGTTCTGGCTCTAGTTTTGGTGATTCTTACTTAGTGTTCTCATAAAATATTTCGTCTGTGTCCTGAGGGTTCTGAGAAGTCAGTCTGCCTAGGATAGAAGGAATGTTGGAAGCCTACAACAGCCACACTGAGAAGAGGCCAGGCTAAGACTCTGGTTAGCCTCAAAACTCAGGGTCCTGGGTACCTCCTGTTTCTTCGTAATAGGTATTTAATTTGGCTGACATCAATAGGTATAGAGTTGAAACAAAAAGCATTATTGCCATTTGCTAAATCAAATTAAATTCTAATATTTATTTGTGGGCCCATTTTACTTAAAGGCATTATTACATTTTCAAAAATAAAAAGAAACACTAAGTGCTGGTGAGTATAGGGACAAGTGAACTATGAGACAGTGAAGAGACAAGTAGTGCAAATTGTTAGTGCACATTTGAGAGCATTGAGCTATCCTGAGTAACTGTGGTATATGTCATTCCAGCCCCGAGTGAACACTTGTTCGTGTACATAAACTGACACATGCTCATCAGAGTGTGGTTTGCAACAGCTCTGCACTGGAAACCAACTTACGTGACCACATGCAGTGGCCTGGAACATGGTCAGTGGAGCTCTTGCAGCAATAAAAATGAATCAATAAGAGCTACATGAATCAACACCAACAATTCTAACAAACGGTCAACAGGTTAGGGAAAATACTGAATTTTGACATCTTTCTACAATGTTTTTAAATCCTTAAAATAACACTATCTACTATTCACAGGTGTATATTACTTCCACAGCAAAAGTGGTACAGTGTAACAGAACATATATCTATCAGTATCTGCCTTATGAGGGGCTTTATGAGAAGGTGAGGAAAGTCAATTATGAGGGAAAAAAAGACATAAAATTCAAATTTGTTCATTTTAAATGTTGAGTATCTGAATGACTGGAAAACTTCAGAATCCGTTTTAAAAGATAGGGACACAGTTATGCTACATATAAACTAAGCAATAATTCTTCCTATTCCAAAATTGCTTTAGAGTTTACAATACCTTCTACCTATACTGTATCCTCCAGATAATTTTAAAGCAGGCATGAGAAACACTATCACCTTTAAAGATACTGAAATTTTAGTTACTTGGGTGCTAGTGACTTGCCCAAGATTACACAGCCAGGAAAAGGTAAAGTCAGGACTAAGACCCAGATTCCAAATATGGTGCTTCTTCTCCCTCTCATCTAACACCTTTCAAGACATCTTTACTTCTAATAAGCATGTCAGGGCCTTTTATCGCATGGTCCTTGTAGCATTTTGCCAATGATAGGTATTATTTTTTCATCTGCCAAACTTAGAAACTGACATAGATACAGTGTTTTTTTAAAAAATGGGTGATAGATTTTAAACCACACAGCAAAGCAGTGCTAAAATTTACACTGCTACCCATTAGCTTTAGATTCATTTGTGATTTATTTTTTAGTGGTTGTTACCATTGTAGGTTTTTAAAACTCAGATTTATAATAATTTATAATTCAAATCCTACAAATACTCTAACATGACACAATTTGTTCACTGCAAGATTATTTGTCACATTAAAAAGTAGAACTCCAAATGATTACCAATAGGACAAGGAGCAGGTCATGTGGTTGATGAAAACATTAATGGTTTATTCGTGAAGGCTACAGCAATGGATAAGAATACTTACAATCAAAGTCAACACTTAGCCAGAAGGCATGTGTTTTGGTGGATAGCTATTTATGGTCAGTGTTCATTTTGACTAGCTATTTCCCATGCCTCCTGGGTTACTATGTGTGCTGTAATAGGTAAATACGTTTAATATTATCCTAATAATGATGCCACTTTAAAAAGGAAAAAGCTGAAGTCAAAGTGTACTATGATGAAAACTCACAGAGATATTTCCCTTAGCACATCTACATATATATACGCATATATATATATGATCATAATAGTATATTACAATTTGACTTAGCCTTTTATATATAAAAATAAAACATTTATATGCAACCAAGGACAGACTTGGTTAAAATTCCTGGTGTTTCCCCTTCTACATTATAAATTTGCACAATCTTATAGTGATTTTACAATTTGCAGACTGGATATTGGAATGTCTTATCTCTCCCAAGTCAGCCACTTTATGACCGTGTCCTGCCCTTACACTCTGCTCCACTCTGCCCAAGAGGGCATGGTCTCTGGAAGGCAGTGAATTGCGATGCCCTGCTGAAAGAGGACACTCAATAGCTCTGTTTTGTACTGGGTGATAAGATCAATGCACTGTACTTATTTTATGTGTTTCCATTTTGGTAAGCATACTGCAAGTTATACAGTGATATGGAAAGATGAAATGCTATCAGCCTCTTTTAATGAATTTCTGATCCTCTTATATCTCCAGTTCACTCATGTCTGTTTTTTCCTAGAGAAGTGCTATAGAAACACACACATCTCTTCAAGGCTGAAAAAGCATGCTTAGTGCTATCAGAAAGAGTCCAGTTTCATCACATACAGATAAACCTTTAAAATCTTATAAATCTTTGTGATAGTATTATATTTTATTTTTATCAGCCTTCCTAACCATGAGAATTCATCCATATAATTCAGAGGAATGAAACTGGAACACTAAAAACGAGGTCCAGTTTTCCTGTTATAGACCTGTAAGTGCTCAGGATACATTTTATTCCATCAGCAGGAGGCGGCATCAGTTAAACTTACCATCTGTCCCACTTACCATGCAGAAAGACAGTATTTTAATGTAACTTACATCTTGTGCTAACAGCTATTTTTTCCTTCTCGTTTTGAAGTGATTGGTTTCTTAACGAACTGTAGACTCAAAATACAAGTGAAAACCAAGGGTTATAAACCATGAAGCTGAATCATATATAAACAGAATACTACACTTCGTAATAGTCAACATACAAAATTCAGTCCAGTTCAAGCATATTAAAACATTTCCAGTTGTATAACTCTACAAAACAATTATGTAAGCAAAACATACAGCACATGTTATGATGATAGGTAATTTGAATTATTCTCATGTACTACTTCTAGTAAAATTTCAAGTAGTATCTCAATATCTTGACTTTTTGTCTGGTATCCTAATAGCTGTGGAGAAATCCCATTTAACATTATGATTGCAAAAGTATATTGGTTGTGAAATTGATTCCTAATATATGGTGTTGTGAGAGGGGTAACAGTTAACTGATTCAGGCAGTGGCAGAACTTGCTATACTTAATAATGCACAAGATAGAGGCTGGGGATATAGCTCAGCAGCACAAGCCCTTGCCTGGTAAGCACAAGGTCCTGAGTTCAATTTCCAGTACTGAAAAAAATAATAATAATGTACAAGATGATGGCCTTTTTGTTTATATTTCCAGTAAGAATATGACCTTATATAATATTACAGGAAAGATATGTAAAATGATTCTATAGATTAATTTATGCTGTTTTCAATACCTGAAAAGCATTTGTAAATTGAAGAGCAACCAATAAAATGAGTTCAGATGTTTTGGAATAATAATAGTTCATGACAGAAATCCAGAGTTTAAAACTATTTTCCCCATAAATCTTACATATTCTCAATAACAAATTTACTTTCTACAAAATTGGTCTACAAAATGTAGTAATATTTTGCTTTTTCTCATTTTCATAGTCATTAACCAATGAGTAATGTAAAAAAAAAAAAAAAGGAGCCAGATTTGAACAACACAGTATTAAGAAACTGAACTCCAATATCTGAGTACACCAATATTTACCACTTCCAGAGCCTTCCAAATAGAAAAAATTGTTTTAGGTAATCATGGCTGATTTTTTTCTTCCAGCCACCTCAATACTATTATGACTCTTAAAAACTTTTTAACTGAGCCCTGGGGAGTATGGACTGGTAATAGTGCTCTATCCTTCTTTCCATTCCTACCAAAAGAAATTGAAAGGATTTAAAATGTTAAAAAATGTGGTGTCACCTGGCCCCTTTCAACTGAACTAGAGCAGGAGATGGATATGTTAAATTCATTGGTGTGATTATTACACAATGTATACCTATATCAAAATATTATGATTTGTATCTAACATGTCCACCCAAAAGTTTCATGCTCAGAGTTGGGACCTGGTTCACAGAAAATTTGTCATCATTTTGCTAATGTTCTCAGACTAGGATGAGAGACTGAGATTAAGTGTGGTAGACAAAATAATCTGGCAGAGGAAATGTTAAAGCAGCCTAATGTTTAGGCTGTAGCATGAGTACTATTGGTTGCTTTTAGCCAGACTTACACTAATAATCAGGAGCAAAAAGTAGATGTGAAAAGTTTGCAGTTTCATCAGAAAGGAAGCACCTACAAACTTGGGGCAAAAGAAAACTTGGTTACTATAAAGATTAGTATCAGTAAGAAATCAAATATTCTGCATCAGAACAATAGGTAAGATGTCTTGAAACACCTCAGAAATCAGCAGGACTCTACCCTTCACTGGTTCAAAGGTGCAAAACTGTACCATTCACTGGCTCAAGACTCTATCCTTCACTGGCCCTTTCCCTTAATTTGAGAATAGAGTCCCTGTGACATCTGCTTGAGAAGGACAACCTAGTAAGTCAGTTCTCTGGGATTCATTTCACTTTGCTCTGCTATCTGGACACTCAAAACTTCTGATCAAAGGGGCCCTAACTATTGCTCAAACTGATGCAGACCTTAGCATCATCCATGTGGTGCTTGTTTTTCAGGAATGTAGAGTGCAAGAGTTATGGAGTCATAAAGGCTTCCATCCAGATTAGAGGAAGGCTGAGAGGCCAGGCAGTGTACTCCTGAAAGGCCAGTGCATAAAGCAATGAGAATGAGGCTGAAAATGTAATGGAGAGCCCAGGAAATTGGAAATTCCAGAAACATGGAAAGTTAGCCAAGAAAAGTTACAGGCAGTGAACAGAGCCAGACCAAGAAGGAAGCTATCTGGGTTGTAACAGGCAAAACCATAGGATAGGGGCAGGGCTGCTTGAGCCCTTTGGAGGTGACACATCACCACATCTTGCCCCAGGTACTGGACATGCAACTACAAGATTTAATGTTTGTTGTGGTTGGTTTGGGTCTTGCTTTGATCCAATTTCTGTCTACACTGCTATTCCTCTGTTTTTTTTTTTTTTTGAATAAGAATGTTTACTCTGTCATGTATGCAGAAAATGTTTGAGTTTCTTTTTGTTTTTAACAATGGCTTACATCTGAGAGTTCACCTTGAGTCTCAGAGGAGACTTTGGCATTGGACTTCGCAGCAATTCTGGAACTTTTCACACTTTGGTGACTTTTAGAGATAGATGGAATGCATTTTGCATAATGATATGGGCTTGAGCCATTTGGAGGCCAAGGGTGGAATGTTATGATTTAGATCTAAAATGCTCCCCACAAAGGTCTCATAAGGAGGTGGGGCCTGGCTGGATGTGGTGGGTCACTGGGACACGATTTGGAAGGGTATATTGTGTCCCAGGCTCCTCTCTTCTCTTGCTATCTCCTGGCCACCATATGTTTTTCTCTTCCAAGCCCCTCTACCATGTGTTTTCTGCCTTGGCACCAACTCATCATTGACTAAATCCTCTGAAAACTGTGAACCAAAATACACCTCTCTTGCTCTAAATTGCAGGTATCATGGTGCTAGCAACTGCAAAGTGACAAATATATAAACCATTGCACTGTGTCCCATAAATATGTCCAGTTGTTATGTCAATTAAAAATAAGAGAAAGAAAAGACAGAGGATGAGAACTAGAGAGGAGCAGAGGAGGGAAGAGTGGGGCACCACAGCTCGTTCAGCAAGTACAAACAGGAGAGCCAGAGAAGAGGCAGGGAGGGAGTGAACCTGTGGTATACCAAGCAGGACCAACGGCGAGCTGGGGTTGCCACCAGTAAGGATAACTCCACTGCCAGGCATTGTTCCCTTTCTGGAGATGAGAGCAGACCACGGAGAACAGTTGTGATGGAAGGATCTCCGGATCCCCTGCAAAGTATTTGAAGGTCTAACATTGCATGAGAAGAGGTAGGAAGGCTGAGACATGGTAACAGAGAACAGGCGGTACCCAGAATTCAGAAGGGGAGAGTGGAATATGCTAATTTGTTCCAGTTTATGTATTTTTAGGTGGCTAGTTAAAAATTATGAGTTAATTCTCAGGTGAGTATTTTTTTCCAGCTACTGGGGTTTTCTCAGGCTGTTAGCAGGTTAATAACAATGATGTGGTGGTTGTCCTGACTTGTCTCCACAGCAATTTGGTGTACTGCACTCAGATGCCAGGACCCGCCAAAACTGCGGCTTTTGTCAAAGGCTTGCAGACATACAGATAAAGACCTGGGGATCACTGATGCAGATAGCATTATGCAATCCTTCTGTGATGACACGCAGTGTGTGTAAACCTAAAGGTCACAGGGGTTAGGGCTTTCTTTCAGGTCATACAAAAATTGGATATATTCTCTATATACACTCAGCTACCCAGATAAGAAAACTGAAGAACTCTTTACTGATAGGTTCTGCTAGCATGGGGCTTAGGTCTCTGTAACATGATATCCTCCCAACTTGGTACCCGACCCAGGGAAACAACTTAGCTCTCCAAGAGTAAGCTCCATGTTTTCCTTCTCATTCCAGAGATAAACCTCCCACTCCCTTTCGCACATGCGCTGAGCCCTCTCCAAGCCAAAGACTCCACAACCCCTCAAGCCTCCACCCCCAGACCCCAGTAAACCTTTGTTTCCTGCTTTACACAGGCAGGTGCTCCTTCAAATCAGCTGTTAATGTCATTTTACCCACCTTCCAAACTCCTCCCCCAGCCAAAGTTGATAAAGGTAACTACACTCCTTTGTTCTTGTTGAGAGCTTCTACAACCCCTGGACCCTAAAGCTCTCCCAGCCCTCCACATTGAAGGCCTCTTCCTTATCTCTCTCTCTCTTATTTTCTCTGCACCACTTTAGATTGAGTACCCCAAAATAGTCAATCATTTACCATACTACTTTTAGGAACTCCTTTATATCAATGGAAGACTGAGAAGATTCCCCCGCCCAAGATCCACCCAGCCATAATGGCGACGGTGCTCCTTCTTCCCAGCAATCTTCGCAACTCCTTCTTTCCATAAACCCTTGGCAATGCCCGCACGCGAAAAATAGCCCAGTCACCTGTCACTACCTCAAAAAGGAAGTTACGTTGACTTCCTAAATCCTGCCTCACTACCTCCCAAGGAAGTTACGTCAACTTCCTAACTCCCACCTCTGCCCAAGCTTAGTCCAATCCCCTTTGGCCACTACCTCCTAAGGAAGTTACGTTAATTTCCTCCGTCTGAGTTTATTTAAGCCAGTCCATTGCCATGTGCCGGCAGAGAGTCGTCACAGAGTCCTTTCCGTCATGGCTCCCTCAGTGTCCACATTAAACTTTTTCTACCCTGCTGCCTCCCTTCTCTGATTCTTGTGCTGGTTTATACTGAGTATCCCAACATTTGATTCAATCAAAGACAGTCTTTAGAATGACACCCAAGGATCCCCACTTCCTGTTATAGTCTTGTGTGAACCCTCACTCAGAGACTGGGCTGGACTTACCAGAGCTGCTCACAAAAACAGCAGAACACAGTAGAATGCTGAGATGATTATTTTGAAATAAGGCTAAGGAAGATTGTGGCCTCCATCTTGGGGGCCTTCTATCTCTCTGATTTAATTCTGAGGGAAACCAGCTGCTATGTCATGAGGCATCCCTGTGAAAGGGTCCATGTAGTTGAGAAAGGTTTCTGGCAAGCAGAAAATGAGGAACTGAGGAGGCTTTCAGTCCAAAAGCTCCCAAGAAACTAAATTCTGCCACAGAAAGAAGAGCAAGTTTAAAAAGTGGATCTTTTGTCAATGCAGACTGCATAAGATTATTGCCCTGCCTCACAGTTTGTCTGCAACCTAACGAAAGAGTCTGAGTCAGAGACAACCAGCTATACTACACCAGGATTCAGGACCCTAAAAACTGTGTGAGATAACAAATGATTATCTTTTTTAAGAAACTAAGTTTTTGGGTCATTTTTTTTTCAGTGCTAGAGGTCAAACCCATGTTAGGAAGTGTTGAGCTTCACCCAAGCCCAAGTTTGTGGGTATGCTGAAACTTAGCAGTAGAAGCTAAGGGATGTTTCCAAGTCGCACATTTATCAGGCTCATAAGTCCATCAGGTATTTTCCTCCACAGACTAAGCATTCTAGGTTATTTTTAATGGAAGAATCTTTTTAACATACAACAAACTCCGCTGTATTCTAACTGTTCAGAAGACAGTTCTTATTATGGTGAGTTTCAGAAGTATTTTTGAAGGAAACTGATTAGAAAACAAATCATTACTATAAACTTAAGCATAGGGCTATAGGCAGTGTACATACAAAATCTCAAATACTGTCTGATCGGAAATAAAGAAAGTATCTGATTTCAGTCTTAGAGTCTGACAGATGCTTATGACTACAGAAATTACACACAATCAAGTAGCTAGAAGTTTTCGTTTTATCAACTATTGTTTTCCAAGGAGAGAAACTGATGTGTATATTGCAAGGTGCCAACCACTGATTTAACCTAATACACATCATAGCCTTGGTAGATAAACATTAGCTCCTTCTGAATGTGCTTCATTGATGGTTAATGAATATGTCTTAGAATCAACAGCACAGCATATTCAGCTTTGACCCTGTGACTTTTAGCCTTTATTTGAATTTCTTTTGCATATAATGGGTATTATCACCTTGCTAAACAAGATTATTTGCAACAATAATTGTTCCTGGCTAGTCCCTGGCTTGAAATCTCATTGGATTTTTTCCACCATGATTGAAAACTGACTGCCACCACAATAATTACTCAAAACCATATTTGTTCATTCGTTCACTAAACAAACACATTTTGCATACATACTAGATCCTATATTGTGTTAGGCACATTATACAAATTATCTTTTACCTTTAAAACAATCCTGCAACATGGATATTATTATGTTTCCCTTGGCGTGGGTAGGAGACCAGTGAGCTCAAATCTGTGTAGTATCAATCTTCTGTACTCAATTTCACCAATGAATGTGACCAATACAGACCAAATGTTGTTAGGTTTTATTCTGACAGTTAGTCATATTTGCATAGGTAGTAAGTAGGCTATTTCATTGGATAACTTATTTGTCTCAGGTTCCAAGTGATAGTTTACTCCTTTCATATGTACGAACACTAATGAAAAGGACTGAATTGGGGTTAGAAAATGGCAAACATTGTGTAATTCTAAAATAATGATGCCAGTTGCTAACGTTCAGGGCATGAGAATCTATAATATGAACTCCTTTGTTATTTTTCTTCAAAATATTTCTTTGAAGAGCTAAATTCTTTGGATCGAGAAATGAGAGCAAAATCTGATTTAAATTATAGTGACTACATCTCAAGCACTTAATTCTCAAATTTGTTTTTCAAATGATCATATTTTAAATTGAACAAGAAGCATGCCTTATGTAGGTACCAGTATTAAAAATAAGAGATGGAATTTCCCAATTTATAAAGTTCAGGTGCACCTAGAATATTTGTATGTTGTATTGTACACTCCAATCAGGGCAAATCATACTCAGAGGTGATGTATCTTTATTACAAAGGTGTTGGCACTCCTAGAGAAAGGCAAAGATTATTTGGCACTTTGAGAATAAATTCATATAAAGAGCTTTATATACTGAAACAAGGCACATAACAAGCCACTACCACCACCACCAAAAAAGTTCTATAACAAATGCAGAAGCAAGAGTTGCTATGACAGTAGGAGGCACAGCAGGGAAGAGTGTTGGCTTGAGTCAGTTAGACACAAGTTGTTACTTGAGGAAATAACTGAAATTTAGGCATTTTTTCCATTTCAAGTCATGTTTTACACACTACCATGAGTAGGCTTTGTTTGTTCCCCAAACCATTTATGTTGTTCATGCTTGTTAACATAATTATTCAATTTAAGTGACACATACTACTGAAATATAGGTGTACCGAGATATTTCTATGAAGAAGAGATTGAGTGCTTTAGAAAGATGTAACACAGGCAAGGTGCAGGAAAAAATTTCTGTGAATCTTACAAGTTTGTAGGGCAGCATAGGTGAAAAGTATAACACATTTCTTTGAAGTACGTGGGCATTTTCTACCCATACTACTTCAAACATGTCATTACAAACTTCCTCAGCTAAAAGGAAACCTGAAATGGAAATTATAAATGACCTTGGTTTCACAGTGTTTACAGTCATATTTACACATTTTAAGTTAAAATACAACATTGAAGATAATGTAAATTTTGTCATTTTTTGTAATGTTTTTCTATAGTTGCAATAATACTTATTCTTAAGGCTTTTCTGTGTAATCTTTGATAAAAATTGACAGCCTAACAATCAAGAGCATCTTAATAAAGGCAGTCCTATTTTAAAGTCATTCAGTAACCTCCAAGGATACAACCAAGAGTGCCAAGAGAAACAGATAATCTTCCAAAATTATTTCTCTTAAATGCATTCTTTACCAGGAAACCTCTAGTATGTTGACTGGGGTAGACAGACTCTAAAGAATGATCCTGCTTCTGTAATATCAGGCTCCTAGTATTCACACTCAACATAACCTCCTTACCTTAAGCACAAGCAGGATCTGTGACTTGCTTAAAACCAACAGAATATAGAAAAGGTGATGGACTATCACTCCCATGGTTAGGTTAATATATATTTATATATATAAGATTGGAATGAGAAATTTCTTTCACTAACTTCAAAAAGGAAGAGGTTACGGAAGCCCACGTGGCAAGGAACTGTGGGTAACCCCTAAGAACTACAAGTGGTGCTAGGAGCTGCGTGGCCTCCAGATGACAATAAACTAAAACCTAGGACCATCAGTTGTATAAACACAAACAAATCAATGCTACCAACAAACTAAATGAGCATGGGAATAGATTCTTTCCAGTTGAGACACCAGATGAGGATGCAGTCACAGTTTGACAGCAGCTTTCAGAGCCCCCAAGCAGAGGCCCCAAGATACCACACTCAGACTTTTGACACAGGGAACCGAGACACAATGTGTGTTGTTTCAAGTTACTAGTTTGTGTAATTTGTTACACTAGGAAGTTAATACACTTACTTTTCCATACTTAAATCCGTTTTCTTTCCCTCACACTGGACTGTGAACTACTTTAAAGACAAAA
Organism: Dasyprocta punctata; assembly: GCA_004363535.1. Classification (NCBI taxonomy): domain Eukaryota; kingdom Metazoa; phylum Chordata; class Mammalia; order Rodentia; family Dasyproctidae; genus Dasyprocta; species Dasyprocta punctata. The sequence continues at coordinate 17,757 of RJWM01024594.1, read as the reverse complement.
ATAGTGTCTTGATTTACTTTTCCTCTGCCATTTACTACACTGGTCTGATACACAGGCAATCAGTAAGTGAATAAAAATTTCAGCAAATGGTTGAATAAATGGAGTGCTTCATTATTCCAATACATGTGCCAACCACCGCTGACACATTGCTTTTTGCCTCTTACAGCTCTTGGTTAATCAACATGCTAAGAACACTGGAACTATTTTCTTTTCTAAGTAAGTAATTTATCTTCATTAAAATGGAGTGACAGTCCTATTTTCCGGTCATACTGTTTGATTAGCTCCTTCTGGAATATTTTGTGGTATTCTCTGTGGCTTTTACTAGTCTATAGAATTTTGTGTCATCAGCTACTTCAATGAGCTAGCTATTTCTTTCCAGTTAATTATTTCATATGCTAGGTATCAATTCCTAAGGCACCCCGTTAGCTTCTATAAGGAAATTTTGTATAAATTTCCTTTCTCTGAACCAATTTAAATTCAAGTGAGAACTTAGTTTCTTGTTCTGTAATTAGCAATAATAATCATATTTAGACTTTAAATGTTCAAAGAACTTTATACCAATTATCTTGCTTATCTGTGTGATACTCAATGATGACTAGTTACATAAGCCCCATTCGTTGATTAAAAAAATAGAGGCATAAAAATATTTTGGGAGTTATTATGGATTGCAAACAACTGATTAAAGATTGAAAATATATGAAATACTGTATTTTTTTAAAAAAAGAAAGAAGACAGATCTGCTTGTCTGTCTTATCAAATTGGGAGTTTCCCATAGATTTATCTATGTTTTTTTCCATTTGATTTTTTTTGGTTTGTATTTCTACACACAAAAGCTGAGCATAACAAGCCTTTATCATCTCACACCTAGAAAAAGACAACAGCTCTCAGTTTGTCTAAGCGTCTGTGGCTTATCCCAACCATTATGGAGCCAACACAGGACATACAGAATGTCTTGCTATACTCTATTTTACTGCTGCTGGGACCTGCAAGGTGAATTTCCTCTGCCTGTCATTCAAGGTACAAACATGCTGTCTTTGTTAAAGACCCTACGAGACGCTTCAATCACCTTCCTTGCCAACCTCATACTCTTTGCTAATTTTTCCTATTTCATAGCCAGGAATTCTCTGCATGAACTAAGATAAACAGCTGATCATCCCTTTAAGCAAAACTTCCTCTCTGCCTGTTTTACTTGCTATCGTCTCAAGGCAATGGGTCCACTGACCTCCTGTCTGGCAACCTGACTTCTCTCCCTTTCTGTAAAAGAAGGTACAAGAGTCACCTCACGATTCACTTTATCCTACCATCCTGATCTGACTGAGCCTTAGTGACTCAGTCCTCATAAACCTGAACTTCTCCCATTTGCTTGCATTTATTAGCAGTTTTAGGTCCACAGCAACAACATCGCCTAGGAATTTAAAAGAAACACAAAATCTCAGCTCTACTGCAAAGACACTGAGTCAGTCAATTGTTCCAGCAAAACCGATGCATCATTCTGATGTACTCTGAAGCTTGGGAACTGTGTAAATATATAAATAAATTTAAATACACACACACACACACATATATATAGCTATCTAAATAATACATTACTAGACAGATCCCCATTTAGACTGCAACCTGTTTAGATAGCAGAAAGCATGTGTTAAAATTTAAGTAGTATTTTGATTGTTTTTATAACATCCATATAACAGTGTTTTGCACACATTTTATACAAGCCACATATTTGACTGAATGCCATTCATCTTCTCATCTATTTATGCCATCCTGATTCATTACCATTCAAGTACCCAACTTAAATGTTAATGCTTCTATACACAAACCTCATTGTCCTGAGGCTCAGTGGAGTTATGCTCTTGCAAGCCAGCTCTGAGGGCTCCTGGGCTGCAGCCACACTGGGCTTTCTAAATGTCCCAATGGCATCTCTAGGCTGTATCTCTTGTCTGGCATGTCTTTCAGTGCTCCCTGCCTACCTAAATACTTCTCATGTATTCTTCAAGGCCATTTCCAGAAAGCTTCCCTGATCCCCCACTCCATCATAGTGAGATGCTCCTCTCTTGGGTACCGTCTATCTAATCTAGCACTGTATGTCTATCCATCTATTTCCTGTAAACACTTGAGGTGAGAGTCTCAGTGTATTGCAATGTTTGTCATATAGCTGGTGCCCAACATTTTTAGGCTGCAAAAAAATAATTGGCCAAGTTTTGGTGCTAAGTATTCTGTGGTTCAATATCCTCAGATAAACATGAATATAAGCTATTCAACAATTTAGTTCAGAATAAAATGCAGTTCATCTCTGTTGGTTAAAGGGGACAGAGGAGACCCCTGAGAACTGTTTCTGTACTTTCCTAATTCCTAGTGTCCACCAATACAGATTTTCATTAGCAGGTCACCCAGTAATCCAGAAACATAACATCAGATTTAGGGTGAACCAGAGCACAGACTTGGTTATATTTTCAAGTACAACCTGCAGATCACAGGGCAGTGTGCATACGGCTGCTTCCGATGAGGAAGTTTCCTTGACTCCCCACCACATGGTTCCCTTTAAAAGTAAGTGTGTTAGAATTTCTTCCATCTACCTATACTTCGGTATGTATTCAGAAGCCTCTCTCTATCCTGCCTACCCTTCCTCAGTTAATTCTGTATCTTAACTATTATGAATAGTGCTGTTCTGTATCACAGTAAAAGTTTATTATGACTATAAAAGTTTATTATTTATCTGAAAAATAACTAGAAGAGAGGCAAACTTTCCCAACACAAAGCAATGTTAATTATCCTGACTTGACCATTACATGTTTCATGCATGTACTGAATTGTCACATTGTTCCTCAAAATAAGTGCCATTATGTGTCAATTAAAAATAACAGCAAAACTACAAATGAACATGAAAAAAAATTAGGCAGATTGCCAGTAATCATGCTCCACAGAGGAAAAAGGTCATTTTCTATGGATGCTGCCTAATCACCTACCAGGGAACTGGGGCAGGCAGAGGTGAAAAACAAGCAAACAAACACACAACTGCCTTGAGTGGATCATCTTCCAGGCCAGTGAGCCCTCACAGCACTGCCAAGGGCCAGGAACAATTTGTTCAGAACACCAACTCAACATTAGCAACTTGGTTTCCTACAAAAGGAAGACATTCCAAAAATAGCGACAGCCTTTCGGACTAATTTCTGTTCTCCTTCACTACTCTGGCACGCTGTCTGACAGGATGTGAGACTGCAGAGAAGCCAACCTCACGGCAAAGTCATGCTTGCATTGGCCACAAGTTTGTGAGCAGTGCCAGGAAATGCCGGGTGCTCCGAGTAGCCCTGAGATTCTTTAGCGGCAAGCCATCCCTGGGAGAAGATTGCCTTCACCTTCCGGGGCACCAGTGTCTGCATAGCTCATTCCTCAAAGTCTGAAGCTTCTAAATTTAACCTTGTTTCTTCATTTATTCCTAAATGAGAATCTTTGCATTTAAGAAACTGCTTATTCTGATGAAATCAGGAGAGATCTTATGCATATATTCATAAATAAATTAACTATGTTGATGGAAGAAAGTTAAAGTGAGTATTTAAAATGGTATCTGGGTACCAGTCCCCAGTTAGTTTCTCAGCTATGAAAATACGGGGTGAGAGCCAACACCAAGATCCATGACTGAAGACAGCCTAATTTTAAAACAAATGTCTGAGGAAACTGTTGCTATTACAGAGCAGGTAATATTTAACAGGAAAAAACCAACCTAGAAACACTGGCTGGTAGAGAGAGGGCCCCAGGAAGGGGAAAAGAGTGACTCCTTTCCCCCCATGCATCCACTATCTCAGAAACCCAGGACTGCTATACCAAGCAAAAATTTAAGCACATAAAAACAAGGAAATTATGACATAAAATGACTAGGGGTAAGCATTGAAAGCAGACAAAACAAATATGAATCTAAAATCAATCTGATGCATATTTGCAACATTTTTTCATATGATGTAAGAAAATACAGTGATTACCTAGACCTGAAACTACAAAGCCCAAATATAGTAAAGAGGACAAGAAAGTAAAAGGGGCCAGGTGTGATGGCACACACCTGTAATCTCAGCAGTGGGGAGGCTGAGGCAGGAGAATCACTGCAAGTTTGAGGCCAGCCTGGATTACATATCAAGTTTGACACCAGTCTGAACTACATAGTGAAACCCTGTTTCAAACCAAAAAAAAAAAAAAAAAAAAGAAAAGAAAAGAAAAAAAGTAAAAGGGCAGCAAATACCTTGTCTAAAATTGGACGATTCAGTAAAAAAAAGTCATCAATAGATATTAAATTTGATATTATATTAGGTATCACATTTAGACATTAGAATTCACTATTACAATAAACATCTCCAATGGAGGGAAATGGATCATTTTGCACATTGGTTTAGGACCACTGGCCAACAATTTATTACAAATTTAGAGTGTTGTCTTGGTATATCACCAAATTAATTCTAGACAGCTTTAAATACAATGACTATACAGTACTAGAAAAAAAAAAACAGAAGTGTATGATGTATAAAATTGTATGGGCATGACCCCAATGCAAATTTCAAGAAAAAAACTGTTAATGAGTAACATCAAGGGTTTGAATAAATCTTTTTACACTGGAGTTTTCTCCTGTGTAAGATGCAGGCACTAAAAGATCCTCCCTCATTAGAGTTGTCGTGTGTGAGTACAGGTTACACGACACAGCACACATGAGAACATGAGAATTTCCCAGAAAATTAACGGGGGGACACCAGAAGCATTGTACTCCATATGAACATGAACAGGCACTTACTACAGATTACTGGGGGCAGCTTCCAAAGCAACTGGATGATCCTTTCTGTCCCAAAAAAGGAAAATGACTCTGACACTTACTTTAACACAATCTTAATTTTTTCATTTTTAAATAACTATGAGAATTTTTCATCCTACTTATTCCAAAATATTCCTATACATGTTGAGCACCCTAATATGAAAATTCAAATTCCAAAATGCTCCAAAATCCAAAACATCATAAGCATGAACATGACACCACAAGTGGAAAGCTACACACCCCTAAGCTTTATGACACGTATACAGTTATTAAAAATATTGTATAAAATTACCTTCAGTCTATGTTTCAATGTACATAAAACAAAAATGAATGTGTATTTGGACTTGGTTCCCACCACCAACATATCTCATTATGTATACGTAAAGCCTAAGGAAATCCAAACTCTGAAATACTTCCAGTCCTAAGCATTTTGGATAATGGATACACAAAACTGTAGATCTGACTCATTTTTAGCAAAAGTGTTTATGTGCTGGTCGTGTGTGTGTGTGTGTGTGTGCACACACGCACGCAACTTGAGATTGAATTAAAACCAGGGCCTCTTGCACCGAGTCATATTCAAAGCTCCCCCACTCCTATTTTTTGAGACTGAACCTCACTAAGTCACCAAACTGCCCAGGCTGGGCATGAACTTGTGATCCTTCTGCCTTAGCTACCTAGGGTATTGGATTTCAGATACATGCCACCATGTTCAGCTATTCAGTGGTATTTTAAAGGGCTTTGTGTTAACTTCAGTTGTTTTTAAAAATAGCTTCACTGAGATGTAATTTATATACTATAAACTTCCCCATTTAAAGAAATAATCCAATGGGTTTTCAAGTATCTCAGAGTTGTAAAACTATCACTATCATCTAATTTTAGAACATTTTCATCATCTCCAAAAAAAGCCCTGATTCATTAGTCATCACCTATCCCAGAAGTCCACTTATTAATTTTTGGTATAGCCTTTCCTGTCTTGTGCTTAGATTATAAAATATATATTTGTAGATGTGTATTTCAGAATATACAGAGGATTCTGGGAAGGCAGGGGAGTAGGAGGTATCAGGAAGAATGTCTTCCCAGAGGCAACAACTGCATAGGCAGATTCTGGCTGATGGAATTACTTCAGAACTCTGGAGTCTACTGAAGGCTTCGAACTTTCAGAAGATTAGGATGGTAAATGGCACCTGTTTTTGATTCAACCTCTTACCATGGTATTGCTATCCATCCCACACTCCTCAGCCCCAGGGCAGAGTTGCACACACATTCCTGGGGTATCCTGCAGAGTGACTGCAGGAGTCTGGGTGGCCAAATGGAACCCTAGGCTCCACATTTTGCATATCTGTGCTTTGATTTCCTGCTGCTCTCCATCCCAGGAGTGTGGATGACAAAGAAGCAGTGGTCATTATTCTACTTCCTCACAATGTTTGAAGCCCTTTCCTCTCTGGTTGAAATGAACTCTAAGACTAAAGGGCTTTTAATCTTTTTGTTTTTCTAATTTTCCTTTTTTGGGCACTAGACATTGAATGTTAGGTGACCTAATGGCAAAAGCATATGTGGATGGTTTGGAAATTCACTGTACATACCTTAAGGAAGGCACAGGCTCAGAAAAGACCTAGAAAGATCTTGTGTTTAGTTATGCCACAGGCTGTTAGCCCTGATACAGCCTACAATAGTCAAAAACCAAAAGCTAAAATAAAAACAAAACCATCAACAGTGAGGAAAACAGGCAGAAACTGATTTACAGAATGACCATATTACTTTTCCTTGTTGTTAGAATTACCCCATTGTTAGATTCAAATGTCTAACTTTCAACAAAACAAAGTCCTCTATCACAGGCCACACAAAGCTACAGGAAAGTATACCTCATGCTAAGGCAAAATAAACCAACAAAGCTTGTGTCTGCTTTTTAGCTACACTGGCAGAACTATTAGACACAGTCTTTAAAACAACTGTTTCTTTCTTAATTTACTTTTCTTGGTACATGTTTTCAATATATAATGATTATATTCTTTGTGGGGAGACAGTTCATATCCATAACACATCTTACCTCTTTTTCGTGCCCTTCCGTCTTCTTCCTCCTACCTTCCTCTACCTCTTGAATTCCTTCACTTGTATAAAAAAAAATCAATCTCATTTCCTATAATTTATCTTTTATTTTGTTTATTTATGCATTAGTTTTCTCATATAAGACATACCACATGATACTGAAGTTTATGTGTCTGATTTATTTCACTTACCATTATGATCTCAAGGTACAACTATAAAACACTGACATGCATGTATTACTGCAATATGATGTTTTTAACCCTTTCGGTAAGATGTCCAGAAGGGGAATGGTTGGATCAAGTGGATTTCTAATCTTAGTTTATGAAGAATCTCCATACTAATCTCCATAGTGGTTGAACTAATTTACCTTCTACTAACAATGTGCAAGAGTTCCTTTTTACGTTTTAATTTGCATTTCTCTAATGTTCAGAGATGCTGAATACTTTTCATGTATATATCGGCTATTAGTACTTTTTCTGAGAACTGTCTATCCATTTTAGTTATCCAGTTTTTTGACTGAGTCTTTTATTTTGGGGCCGTTACATTTTTTTTGAGTTCTTTATATATTCTAGATGTTAGTCCTCTATCCAAGGAATAGCTGGCAAAATATTTCACATTCTGTGGGTTGCTCTGCATTCTGCTGGTTGTTTCCTCTGCTGTGCAGAAGTCTTTTAATTTGATAAGATTTCATTCATTGATGTTTGATGCTATTTCTTGTGCAATTAAGACTCTGTTCAGAAAGTCCTCATCTACACCTATGTTTTCAAGAATCTCACCTATTTTATCCAGCAGGTTAAGTATTTCTATTTTAACATTTAGCTCTTTGATCCATTCTGACTTTAGTTTAGCACTGTACATGGTGAAAAATGTGGGTCTAGATTCATTCTTCTCCATGTGGATAGTCAGTTTCCCAGCACCATTTGTTAACAAGGCCTTCTTTCCTCCAGCATGTTTTTGGAACCTTTGTCAAAGATCAGACAGCTGAATGTACCTAGAGTTGTAAAACCACTGTTTTGTTTTTTCCTTAAAAAAAAAAAAACACACTATTTTAAAGGTACCCAAAAAACTAGAGGATGGCATAGAAAAGTCAAGAAAACAATATATGAGTAAAGTAAAAACATTAGCAATAGAGATCCTAAAGAGCCAAAAAGAAATCCTAGAGCTGAAAAGTATAATAATTGAAATAAAATTTCACTAGAGAAAGTCAAAAGCAAATCTGAGCAGGCAGAACAAAGAAAATATAAATGTGAACCTAGGATAATGGAAATTATCAAATCTAAGGAACAGAAGGAAATTCTGAAGAAAAGTGATCAGAGGCCAAGGGAACCACGAAACACCATCTAATGGACCAGCCATGCATTGTGATAGTCCCAGGAGAAGAGAAAATGAATGAGGGCCGAGAAACTATTTGACTAAACAGTAATTAAGAACTTCCCAAGCCTGATGAATGATATGAATATAAACATTTAAGAAGCTCAATCAACTCCAAATCAGATGAATTTAAAGTGATCCACACCAAAAAACACTACAGCCACACTGTCAAAAGACAAAGGCGAAAAGAGAATATTAAAAACACTAAGAAACAAGTGATTCATCACATCCAAGGAATTCTTAATGAGAGTACTAGATTTTTCATCAGAAATGTTGAAGGTAGAAGGAAGTGGGATGATACATTCATCATGCTAAAAAAAAAAAAAAAACCTGTCAAGTAAGAGTTCTTGTAAGGATATAGGCAAATAATGTTTTTTCTGCACTGCTGATAGTCAGCACAATGCAGATAACTTCACCCGTGATTTCCCTCCATCAGCAATGAACCAATTCTCTGGTAGGAAACAGCTGAATAGCTTACAATTCACATCTAGCACTAGTCACCTGGAGATAGCATCAGAGCCCACAAGTTGAAGGTTCAACCCCAGAACACCGCTCCTCATTTCAAATGCTAACCATAAAAGTAGTAGGTTGTCACCTGTACCTCTCACTGACCAGCTATCATTCAGGGGTCCTCACAATATTCTTTTAGAGTCAATTAATTTGTTAAAGCATCTCAAAGGACATAGGGGAACACTTTATGTATGATTACCCATTTATTCTTAAGCACTTCACAAAAGTTAAAGATCTATATACTGAAATGGAAAACACGCATAGGGCAAGAAAAATAAGAAGGGGCATGGAACTTTCGTGTCTTATCTGGGTCTGCCACCCTGAAGGTATCTCAGCTTCATACTGCAGACATGACTTATTAAGTTATTGATCACTGATGATGAGCACAGCCTTTGGTCCATACCATCTCCCTAGAGCAGTGGTGGCGAACACATGGCACGTGTGCCACAGCCGGCATACAGAGCCTTCTCTGTGGGCACGCGAGACACGTGTACGAGCTGTTTTTCCTAAACTAAAACCACAGTATTCAAGTTTAATTGCAGTGCTGGCATTGTGGAATAAATAAAGTGGGTGCTAGGCTGCAGGCTGAGTATGCAGTCTCTAAAAAGCTCACCATCACTGCCCTAGAGCTTAAGTGATGGGTTGAACATCCCAACCCTTTAATCATGGTTCGACATTTCAGGTGACCAGTCTCCACTCTGAAGTGATGGCAAGGCCCCCAGTCACAGGGCATCTTATTACCATACACTCTTGCCACTCTGAAGAGTGCATGGATTTCAGAAGCTATGTGCCAGGGAACAGAGACAAAATTAAATATATATTTTACAGTATCATCTTTTAAGCTTGGCAGAACTGTCCTTCTAAAGTAAGAAAGAAATTAAGATATTCCTAGATATACAAAAATGAAGAAATTTCATTAGCACTAGACTAACCATGCAAGAAATGCCAAAGAAAATTGTGCAAGTAGAAACAGACACTAGAGACTAACTTGAAGTTATATGAAGAAATAGAGATCTCAATAAAAATACATTAGCAATTATAAAAGCATTATTGTAACAATGGTATGCAAGTCCAGTTTGGGTTTTCTACATGACTTGAGATTAACACATTTTTAAAAGAACATTAGTCTAAAAGCTAATATTACAGTAGCATTGGTTTGTAACTCAAGTGTTTTCTACATTATTTCAGAGGTTAATATACAAAATAAGGCTTAAAATATACAAAATGACTATTAGTTTATGTGTTTGAACATATAATGTACAAAAATGCAATTTTTGTGACACTAACAACAGAAAAGGGGTTGATGGAGCTTTAAGGGAGCAGAGTTTTTGTATGTTATTGAAGCTATGATGGTATAAATTCTAATTACAATGTTATCACTTAAGGTTGTTAAATGTAATCCCCATGGTAACCACAAAGAACGTAGTTACAGACTATCTACAAAAGGAGATAAGATGGCAGTTAAAACATTACACTATAAAAAAAGTCATCTAAGTACAGTGCCAATAGTAACACAGGAAATACAAAACAGAAAGGCATAAGGCATATAGGAAACCAATGACAAAATGTCATAAATCTCTTCTATCAGTAATTACTTTAGCATAAGAGAATTTAACTCTTCAATGAAAGGGCTGAAATTGACAGAATGGACAAAAAACATCCAACAATATGATCCAACTATATGCTATCTACAAGAGACTCACTTTAGATCCAAAGACACCAATAGGTTTAAAGTAAAAGAATGAAAAAAAGATATTCCATGCAAACAATAAGCAAAAGATAGGAGTGGCTATACTAGTATCATGCTAAATAGTTTTAAATCAAGGTTTATAAAAGACAAAAAAGTATATTACATATTAATAAAATATTCAATACAGCAGGAAGCTATAACAACTATACAAATGTATACTTTTATAACAGATTTCCGAAAGATACAAAGCAAAAATCAATAGAATTGAAGGGAGAAATAGTTCTATACTAATAGTTGGAGACTGTCATACCCTACAGAAATGTATAAGAAAAACAGATAACAAATATGTAGAGAAATAGAAGATCTAAACAACACAACAACTCATCTAGTTCTAACAGACATACAGAGCACTCTACCCAATAACAGAAGAATTAATTTTTTTCTCAAGTGCACATGAGAAATTTTCCAGTACAGACCATATGTAAGCTACAAATTAACCTTTAATCTACTTATAAATAGAATCATAAAAAGCATCTCCTCATACCACAACAGGATGGCACTGCAAATCATTTACAAAAAACCTAGAAAAATCACAAATTTGTGGAAATTAAACAACATACTCTGTTAAGTATACAAAGATCAGAGAAAAAACAACAATGGAAATTAGAAAACAACAGACACAAATGAAATTTAAAAACCACATATACCAGAACTTGCGGGGAAAATGCAACCAGTGCTAAGGAGCAAATTTATAGTGGTTAAGATGGTAAATGTTTAATATGCATTGACCACAACAAAAAAAAAATCTACAGAAAGCCCAATTAGCATCATGAATATGACAGTGACTATAAAGAAGAATTTGAGGAGAGCTTACATTATTATAATATTGAACCTGCCCATATCATTGGGTTTACTTCTATCCCTTCTTTTTCATTTTTTTTTCTTTCTCCCTCCCTCTCTTACTGCCTTCCTTTCTGGCACTGTGGATTGAACCTAGAGCCTTTGCACTGAGTTCCACTTCAATAAAGACGATAGCATTGCCTATAAGAAAAGTATACACACACACACACACGAAATCCAAAGTTTTAGAATCTAAAGACAAGGATTATCCCCTTAACACAGAGGGAGATACATAATAATCGATACATGTAAAAACAAGTACACATGTATAAATCAAACACATGAACTAAGTATGCTGGAGGTAAAAAGTGTTAGAGGAAAAAAGAGAGAATTGTGTACGCAGGAGAGGGAGAATGCAGGCTGTCATTAATACGGGTGGTCATGGGCAGGTGAGACGTGAGCAGAGGCGGCCAACAGTAACACAAGTACTGGAAACCAGCACTCGAGGCATGAGGGAGAGGTGAGCCTGGTGTGTGGGCAGAAATAACACTAAGAGGCTGGAAAACCTTTGCCAAGCTGAGCATGGGGGAGCGAGAGAAGGGTCATAGACGTGTGGGTGCCAGATAACCTGCCCGTGGAGACCAGCACAATAAGGACATGAGGGTGATGCTGAGTGGGAAGAAAAATAGGAGATTTGGGAGTGGAAGAGAACTGATCAGAGTTAAATGTGTTAAATATATCACTTATCCAAGAACTTTATGCTTACCTTTTATTGAAAACCACAACTACAACTCCCCTACCCCTTCCAGCAGCAGTCTATCATCTAAAATCCCTCTACTTTGAGACATCAGTAGGCAATTAATGGTTTACTCAAAATCTACAATGTTCCCGCCCCCTTCAGTAAAGGTGTCCAAGGAATGGCCAAATCCTCCCTTCTACTTAGACTCACTCCATTCTGTCCTCACTGGGTCAAGAGTCAAATTGCCTTAACTTGGTTCTTCAACTCATAGCCAAGCAAATCTCAGGTCCACAAAGCTCTCTGGAAACATGTGGGGCAAAGGTTCCCTGACAACAGTGACTAACAAACAGCAGACAGGGTCATCCCAGGTTGAGGAGGGGTTCTGGATTTCATCTTAGTGTAAAAATAAAACCAATCTTCATCGTTCTGACCTTAATGGACTGACTCACCCACTCTACCCTAACTGTTATTTTCTGCAAAGAGATGATCTTCTTCACTAGTCAGCAAAGAGATGCCTATCCCCTCAAAGCCAAGGGCCAGCTCCCAAGGACCCACATTCCAGGCAGAGGACACTTCTGTTTCAAGACTCATTTCATCCTGCTTTCTTCACAATCGCCAACTAATAAAAAAAATCCTTGCACCGGCTAATAAATAAATTAATTAATTAATGTTCACTGAACAGGCTAAGTATGAGAAAGAATGGTCATTTCGATTAGGAAATGTATTCTAAAAAGAGCACTCCTGTGTGTTGCGCAGGGCAGTGGCCTTTAAAAACACTGATGTCCTTGTTACAGTTTACACACTGCGTCAACTTGAGAAGTCTAGAAGCTTAATTAAGAAACTCAGCAGTTCTACACCCTAGGATGTAGAACACAAGCAGTTACCTGCTCATTGTGTCAATTTGAGAAGGTCAGAAGTTTAACAAAGTGATTCAGCAGGGGGCCAGGGTCCCTAGTTTGTAACATCCTCACCCTGTACAAGAGGAGGGCAGGCAGATGGTGTGAGTGCTACCCCCACCCCAAGGGAGTAACCTGTATACAAAAAAGGCAAATGAGGAGGGACCAATGGCTGCTTCTTCGGAGGAGCTCCAGTCTTCGCCTTCAGCTTGAACGTCATCTCCTGGCTTCTGGCCCAGACTGTTCGGCTTTGTCTTAGACTCTTCAGCCTCCATTGTAGACCCTTCAGCCTTCCATCATACATTCTTCAGTGTTCCGTCATAGACCCATCGGCCTCCTGATATGGACTTGCACAGGACACTGCAGTAAGCTCCGGCCCTGGGGCTGGACCCTTCACCCTCCAGCTTGCAGACCCCCTCTGCATGCTCCTTTATTCAACTTTGTGGCTGATCTTTGTAAGCCAATCTTGTGATTTCTTATACAGTTGTATATCTTGTGTTACATCTTTTTCTCTAGTAAACCCTGACTGATACAGTCATGAACTCAAATTTGCTATCATATGACTCCAATTGTGGAAGAAGATCACAATATTATTCCATAAAATCTGGGCCCTGACCCAATGACAGAAATACAGAATTACAATTCTCCCAAACAGCACAGCTAAAAGACAATCCATCCTTTCTGAATCTTAATGTCATTCCAGATGAAAAAACAGACTGTCAGGGAAAAATAGTTTGTGGCAATTCCTGGATTTACGAATAACTATGGTACTAAATATTTTTAAAGCAGCAAAAATCCACAGTGTCCACTGTTCTGTGAAACTGTGCTTGCCACAATATTTACAAAAATCTTAAGAAATTTTCTACCAGGCTCAAGGTGTGAAAATGGCTTTGTTTTATCATTTACATTTTCTTGCAAACTGGGGTTCTCTTTGATACAGAATATAAAGATATTAATATTTTTCTTATTTCCCATTTCATCACTGAATACATTTAGTATTTGCTGAGTTCTTAAGATGTGAACAAAGGACCAGGGCTTGGGAAGAATAAAGGCTGGGAGACAATCCACTTCAACGGGTACAATTAAACTGAAATTTGAATTCTTTTATATGTCTACTAGCCAATAAGTATTATGTGGCTTTTATCAAAAATTAAAATAATGGTAAGAAAAGGAAGAAAAAAACCTAAAATTACTGACAAGGTAGACCTCTAACCAAAACTGGTCAGAAGAGACAAAGAAGACTACTACATATTAGTAAAGAGAAGAATTCACAAAAAGAGATAACATTCATAAACATATACACACCTAATGTTGACGTTTTTAATTTCATAAAACAAACATTGCTTGACATAAAAGGGCACACAGATTCCAATACAATCATACTTGTGGACTTTAACACACTGTTGCACAAATAGGTCAACTAGAAAAAAAATCGACAAAAAAATATCAAAATTAAACTATAGTAGAGATTTAGTGGATTTAACTGGTATCTATGTAGCATTTCATCCAACATCAGTACAAAACATTTTATTTTCAGCACTCCTCAGAAGTTTCTCCAAGATAGATCATATACAGGAAAACAATTCCATTCACAATACGTTCAAATAATTAAATATCTAGAAATCAACCTGAGGAAGTAAAAAACTTCTTTAATGAAAACTATAGAACTCTGAAGAAAGAAATTGAAGAAGACATTAGAAAATGGAAAGATGCCCCTTGTTCTTGGGTCTACAGAATTAATAATGTTAAAATGGCCATATTATCAAAAACAAACTATAGATTTAATGTAATTCATATTAAAATACAGTAACATTCTTCATAGAAATAGAAAAAGCAATCCTGAATTTCATTTGGAATCAGAAAAGACCCAGAATCACCAAAGCAACCCTGAGCAGAAAGAGCAATGCTGGAGGCATCATTATACTGGACTTCAAACTATATTAGAAAGTCATAATAACAAAAACAACATAGTACTAACACACAAATTTTAGACCGAAGAGTACAAAAGACACAAAAATAAACCCAAGTACCTACAACCATCTGAATTTTTTTTACAAAGCAGCCAAAGACATATGCTGGAAAAAAAGACAGTCTTCCTTTAGAAATAGTGCTGGGAAAACTGAATATCACGCAGTAAATGGAAAGTAACTCCGCTCTCTCTCCCCATGTACAAAAATCAAACCAAATCAAAATCGATCAAAAGCCGAAAACACTGAGGCTGCTAGAAGACAACATCGGGGAAATACCTGAAGCCATAAGTAAATGCAAAGTTTTCCGAAACAGCACTATAAAAGCAAAGGAAGTAGTATCAAGAATCAGTGAATTAAAAAGCTTCTGCATGGTGAAGGAAATAATTACCAGAGTGAAGAGACAACCCACTGAATGAGAGAAAATCTTCACTAGCAACTCATCTGCTAGAGAATTAATATCTAGAAAATACAAAAAACTAAAAATAACTGCCTTAAAACAGTGAACCTCAATAAAAAAGTGGGCAAATGAACTGAATAGATACTTTCAAAAGAATAAATTCAAATGGCCCAAAATTATATTTAAAATGTTCAACATGTCTAGCCATCAGAGAAATGAACATTAAAATTACACTGAGATTCCATCTCACCCCAGTCAGAATGGCTGTCATCAACAACACATAAAAAAAGGAACGATGGCAAACAGGATGGAAAAACACTGCTACGCTGTTAGTGGGAACGTAAACTAGCATTCCCACTATGGGAATCAGTATGGATAGCCTGAAAAAACAAAACAAAACAAAAGAGAAATATCGTTCAATCCAGCTAAACCACTCCTGGGCAGACCCTTAAAGAATTAAGGTCTTCCGGCTATAGTGACACATACACACCCATGTTCATAAGTAGCTCTTCGGAGAATTTGTTAAATTGCTTTCCATTACTGTCACAAAATAGGTAGACAAAATACGTTTTTTTTTTATTTCAGAGAAAAAAGACATAAAAGAAAAACAAAAAGCAAAAGAAACAAACAAACAACAACAAATTTAATACAATAACAATATAGGTTTACAAAACAAGATGATAGGAATTTGACAATGGTTGTAATATTGCGTATTGTTACCTTCTAAAGAGTTGTTTAGATGAACAGATATAGACATGTAAAATTGATCTAATCATGAGTATTAACTGTTCTTTTCCAGTAACTAGTATATTTAGTAGTATAGTCATTTTAGCTGTCTTATGTGGGTATATATATATATATATATACACACAAAATTATGTCTTTTTCCTTTTCTCTTCCTCCTTTCCTCCTTTCCCCATCCCAATTACTTTTCCTCTTTAAGCAGTTTCTTACCCTTACAGAGTATTTATTGTAGATTTGGACTGTATATACTTTTTCAGTTTCTTACAGTAGGGAGACAATACGGTATTTACACATGCGAGTTTGATTTATTTCACTTATGAGTATGGTCTCAAGTCGTGTCCATTTACTTATAAAAGTCTCAATGCAATCTTTCTTGATAGTTGAATAGTACTCCATTGTATAAAAATACCACGTCTTTTTTATCTATTCCTTGATTGATAGGCACTTGGGTTGTTTCCAAGATTTGGCTATTACAAATTGGGTTGCTATAAACATGGGTGCACATCTATCACTATGGTACAATGTTTTCAATACTTCTGGGAAAATGCCCAGAAGCAGGATAGCTGAGTCAAATGGAATCTCTAATCCTAGCTTCTTGAGAAATCTCTACACTGATTTACACAGTGGTTGCACCAGCCTACACTCCCACCAACAGTGGAGAGAGTTCTTTTCTCCACAGGCCCTCCAGCAATTTGTTATTGGTTGATTTCTTGATCTTGGCCATTCTTTCTGGGGTGAGATGGAATCTCACTGTTGTTTTAATTTGCATTTCCTGAATGACCATTGATGATGAACATTTTTTCATATACTTATTTGCCATTTGTATTTCTTCATCTGAGAAATGCGTATTCATCTCAGATGCCCATTTTTGGATTGGGTCCTCGAATTCTAGGGGCCTGATTTTTAAAATTCTTTATATGTTTTAGATAGAAGTCTCCTTTGTCTGATGGACAATTGGCTAAGATATTTTCTCAATTCATGGGTTTTCTTTTCACTCTGTTGGAGATTTCCTTTGACATGCAAAAACTTTTTAGTAGGATGAGATCCCAGTTGTTGATTGTGGGAAGTGTTTCCCATGCAGTTTCATTTTTGTTCATGAGCTCTCTGCCTACTCCTATGTCATCAAGATTTTACCTATTTTGTCTTCCAGCAGATTTAGTGTTTCTGTTTTAATATTCAGATCTTTGATCCATTTGACTTTAGTTTAGTGCATGGTGATAGATTTGGATCTAGTTTTAGTTTTCAGCATATGGAAAGCCAGTTTTTCCAGCACCTCTTATTAAAGGGGCTATCTTTCTTCCAGGGTACATGTTTTGTCCCTTTGTCAAAGGTGAGGTGGTTGAGTGTGTTTGTAGTTGTGGTTGTATCTTCTAATCTACTCCATTGATCTTCAGGTCTGTTTTTATTCCAATACCATGCTGATTTTATCACAGTAGCTTTGTAATATAATTTCAAATCGGGGAATGTGATGCCTCCTACCTTGCCTTTGTTGCCCAGAATTGCCTTTGCTATTCTAGGTCTCTTCTGGTTCCAGATGAATTTTAGGGATGATTTCTCTAGCTCTGTGTATCAGTTAGGGTTTACTAGAGGAAACAGAAATTACAAAGATATACAAAGGTATAGAAATTACAGGATAGGCTTACGATGGTCAGCCACAGAGTCGGATGAGGAAGGGTGCGGAAGTTGTTTGACCGCTGGAGGCCGAAGGACTCTATCCAAGGTCTGGGGTTCACACCAGTGTTCTGTGCAAGTCTGCACCAGC
>RJWM01024593.1:0-30623 GCA_004363535.1 Dasyprocta punctata | reverse complement strand
TTTCAGATTCTCTTCCCATGTTTGGAAAGTTTTCTGCTATTATTTCTGTGAATAGTCTTCGCAGGTCATTGGTATTGACTCCTGCTTTTTCATTTATGCCTATTAATCTTATGTTATTTCTCTTGGCATCATCTTGCAGCTGTTGAATTGTTGTTTCTTGGTTCCTTACTATTTTTAGAAGATCTTTTCTTTCATGGCCATGATCTCCCATGCTGTCTTCAAGATCTGAGATTCTATCTTCAGTTTTGTTTAAGCAGTTTTGCAAACTTTCCATGGAGTTTTTCATTTCCTGCATTTCCCTTTGCATCTGTTTCATGCATTCTGTTTCTGTCTTATATTGTTCATTCAAAGTTTCGGTCATTTTCTTAAGTTCTTCTATATTTTTATCTTGCTCTTCTTTAGATTCACACATTTCTTTAATAATGATTCTCATTTCATTGTTTAGCTGAGAGAATATTTCTGATTTGAATTTCTCTATAGCTTCATCAAGCTGTTTCTTTATTGCATTTTCTATCATTTCAGAAAGTCCCCTTGTGTGATTCCCACTGTCTTCCATTTCAGTGTCTCCTGGGTTTGCTCTTTGTGGGCTGGAGGACAGAGACTGCCTCTTGGTCTTTTGTTTTGTCATTTTCTTCTAGAACCTATGTGGCCCTGTGTCCTGCGAGGCTGACCAGGCGTTCCCCTGAGGGTCGCGCCAATTCTTGGATCACAGTGAATCATGGGACCCTGTTGAGCTGGGCCCTGGGTGCAGAAAGGGAGGGCGGCCTCCCGCGGCATGCAGATAAAGTCTCTGCCTTAACTGGGTGGGGGACCAAGGCCTCCCGGTCCCAGGGAGCTAGACAGAGTACCTCAGAGTGACGCTGCCTGGAGCCCGGGTCTGTCTGCAAGTTCAGAACGACAACCGCTGTGCCAGGGCAAGCCTGGGCAAGTCACAGGCCTACAGTGCTGGTAGAGACCTGGCTGGGCAGGGTTCGGTGAGTTCTGGGCTGGCACACGCACAAGCAGCTCCACTGAAGTATGGAGCTCGGGCGCACTTGGCACTCTGGTGTGGGAAGCGCAAGCTGTGTAAGTCCCTGCAGTTATGTTGGTCAGTCCCTGGTGAGCAGCTCTGGGGTCCCGACCTGATCTGGGCTGGGCTGCGTACCTCTGTGTCCTGCGATGCTGACCAGGCATTCCCCTGAGGGTCGCACCAATTCTTGGATCACAGTGAATCATGGGACCCGGTTGAACTGGGCCCTGGGCACAGCAAGGGCAGGCGGCCTCCCAGGGCATGCAGGTGGAGCCTCTGCCTTAACTGGGTGAGGGGCCAAGGCCTCCCATTCCTGGGGAGCCAGACAGAGTACCCCAGAGTGATGCCGCCCGGAGCCCAGGTCTGTCTGCAAGTTCAGAATGACAACTTCTCTGCCAGGGCAAGCCTGGGCAAGTCAAAGGCCTACAGTGCCAGTAGAAACCTGGCTGGGCAGGGTTTGGCGAGTTCTGGGCTGGCACACACACAAGTGGCTCCACTGAAGTATGGAGCTCGCACGCGCTCAGCGCTCCAGTGTGGGGAGCGCAAGCTAGAGAGCATGATTTGATAAGAAAAAGAGTATAACATAAAAAGGCAACATTTTTTAATGCAAATCACTTTAGGCAAAGAATAAGTCTTGCTAGGTAGACTAGACTCAACAATAGACAGAATGCTGGGACCCAAAATAAGATTTTGTATCTTCTGCCTTTTTCTGGAGCAGCTGCTCACATGGGAAAATAGGAATTCTCTACTTATTTGAATGTACATGTAAATGTTTAATAAGCTCATGGTTCTAAGAAAACAGAAGAGGGAAAATATATATGGTAATACTTGGATGGAGTAATTACAGAAATTTCAGAAGGAAGGAAGGTAGAAAATGAGGTAGAGAAATGAGAAAATTGAGCTTAGTGTCTTTTTAAGCTGACTATAGAGTCCTGGAAAAGCATAGATGATTACCTTTCACACTAGGTACTTCCAAATGAGTGAATGTATTTCCTGGCTCAGAATAATCTACCCAGGTAAAAGTGTGTAACCAATTTACATACAAACCTTTCTTTTCTTCAATCAAGAATCATCCAACAGCGTGTTTCCTCAGTCATACAATCAGGGTGTGGCTCATCTCTAGGAAAGTCACTTTCTTGCAGAATCTAAGTATTGGGTAAGTTGGTGTGACTTTTGTTATGATAGATTAATAGATTACACATGAATGCTCACGTTATGGAATGATTCTACTAAATATCAATAATTCTTGCAGATGGAAAGCATGGACTCTTAATCATCTCCCACTGTGAATGGCTAGTCTCAAAGTGATGTTTGATAGTTCAGCCTCATTGTCTACCAGCTGATTGACAGTGTCCGTCTCTGGTCCCAGTGTAGTGAGATGAGGTTTATAGTGTTAGAGTTACGATCCATCTCTGCTACCATTTCTACTCTATTTGTGGGTTCATGATCACCCTATGATAAGCTGAAAACAGAAGCAGATAGTAGTCACAGGTTGAGTAATCTTGTCCATCTGGTTTTTGAGAGACTTGCCTGTGTTGGATTAACCTTTGACTTGCATTGTATGAGAAACACAAAGATCCATATGCCTATTTCCATAGATTCATTCACATGTTTTTCTATTTCCCAAGCCTCAGTCTTATAAGTCAAGTTATGCTCAATTTCCCAGACATGACAGCACAGTTATATCTCAGGTTTCTGTTACCTTCATATCATGCAAATAATCAAAATACTACGCTAATAGCATTACTTTTCAAGGTATTTCCCTTCACATCTGTTCTCACAGCCAACTTGTATAGGGACAGTGATACAGTAGGTATAATTGCTAGGTTCTTACAATTAGCAAATTCTCTGTAAGACCTGCATCTTTTCCTCTTCCACCAGTTGATTGTTGGAATTTTGTCATGGAGCCCTTTGTGGGGCACTGCTGCAGAAGAGACTGGATAAGAGAGTACGGGGAAATTATCTGTGACCATAGGACAACTGTTTACGCATTCCTTTTATGTGTAATTAGGCCACTTTCTGACTGTACTATTACCATTGTTGCTACTCCTGCCTTTAGGAATAAAATGACATATACCTCTTGATGACTAGCCATGGTTACCTAATCAACAAGCATGTTTTCATGAAGGAATCATTCTTCATATAGATACCAACAGTTTTTTGGACACTGAGAAACAGTGTCATAGATCACCTTGTTTGAGGCTCCACAGGTCTAAAAGGGGCAATCCTGACTCCACACACTCTCATCATTCATTAGAGATAATCAGAAGAACACAGAATGTATTGGAATTTAAGTGCCCAGTGAAGTACCATCTTTTCACCCAGTCTGAATTTTTTTCCTTTTTTCATATTATATTTCTAATTGAATTATTGTAGTCATTTATACTAGTTTTCACTTGAAACTGACAGTCTGGGAAGCTGCCTCACAAATGAAGTAGAAGTGGTCAATAAATTCTCTAGAGCTTTGTCTCTTTTTAGTATCAAGAGATGCAAGGTACACCCATTAGTTTCACCATTTAGAGGTACTAGAAAAGGACATCCTAGACCATTAGCTTCCAAAGTATTCATAGGCCCTTGGTTTTCTCTGGGATTTTTTCTTTTCCTCTCTTGCCTTCAGTGAGGCCTGTGTCTTTCTATAATGTCTGCGGAATTCACCATTTTCTGACAACAAGTGAGCTTAGCATTTTCCATTAATAGGCCAGCACAATATTCTGGCTTTCAGCAAAAGTTCAAGATTATAGTCACATACAGTAGGAAAATTAATACAAACTTGTGTCATACTGTTTTCTTGCTGTGTGCTCTGGTTTGTCCTCACCAAAACACAGGCTGAAATTGGCTGCTCATACAGATGCCAGGGTCAGAGTCTTTAAGAAGTAAATCAATTTTAAAAGGTAATCAGGTCCTTTAGAGCAATTAAGTCATTTAAATGTTTTTCATACAACACTGGGAATGAATAATGTGTCAAGAAAAGTGATTGCCCATCCAGCAAGTCTCTCCCTGTCTTCTCCTCTTGGCTGCTTTTCCTGGTACTTTTTCCCCACCATGTTCTGCCATTTCATGAGACCCTCTGCTCTCTCTGATGGACTTCCCAGCAACCAGAAGGCAAGCAGATGCCACTATCATTATCTTGCACTTTCTGACTTTAAAGCCATGGTCCAAAACAAACCTTCTCTATAAACTACGCAATCTCCAGTATTTTGTTATTGCAACAGTAAAAGCACTAAAAATTGGAAATTATTTTTGATCTTCTATAATAAGAAAAACTGACCACAAAAAAATGTTCTGTATATAAATGGCCTCAAGCCAAATATCTGATGTTAGATGGTGCTAATAGCAATGCTTGTTTAGTAAAATGACTACAACTGGAACTATTACTTGAATAAGTTCACACATTATTCTGTGTTCTAACTGTGAGATTTTTAAAAATTTTTTTTGTTTTTTTCCTAAAAATCAAGAGGAAAAAATTTGAATAAAGATACTGAAGTGACTACCACTCTGCCTGTTCAATATTTTGTTAACTTTAATAATACTTGATTCCAGGTTTTCCACTTTTGTGGAAAAGGAAAAAATAGATGTTACTATGAGAGTTGAAGACTTTGGTCTTTTAGTAATTAAACTTTCACTGTATTTCATCCCAGATAAATATATGTGAAATCTTTAGTCATTTGAATGCCACATGCATCAGAAATTTGCCCTCCACAATTATACACACTTCCTCACAAAATTTAGCAGCATGCCCAGTAGAAAATGCCTTTCTTTTCTTTACAGAATGCAAGGTCCCCACTATTAGGAAGTAATGTTGATTTATTTTGTCTTTTGATAAAAGGAAAAGGAAGAGGTAAGAGTGAAAAGAGTTCATATGTTTAAAGACTTCAGTATTTCCATAGTTTAAAAACAGATCTGGAGTCCCAGGTTTTCATACTGTGCTCTACGGGACTCTTAAGCACTGGCAGGTGGACAAGAAGGGCTCCAAGGTGTCCAGAATACTTTGAAAATGAGCAGCTTCACTGTAATTTCTTTAAACACTTGATAGTTTTGTTAAATTTTTTATAATTAAGAAGAAAATAAGATCTTTTGTCAAAAATTTTCAAACCTCAGCCGGGCATGGTGGCGCACGTCTTTAATCCCAGCACTCAGAAGGCTGAGGTAGGAGGAGCGTTGTGAGTTCAAGGCTGACTTGGGCTACAACGTGAGCACAAGGCCAACCTGAGCCACACAGTGTGACCCTGCCTCAAAAAAGTAGGGCCAGGAGTTTGGCTCAGTGGCTTAAGCACCTGTCTGGCAGGTGTGAGACTGTGAGTTCAATCCCTAGAGCCGCAAAAAAAAAAAAATAAATAAAAATAAAAATAAAAAATTCAAACCTCTGACTTAATTTAAATATTTAATGTTTACTTTGGTCAACAGTAATTTTATTCTGGTCTAATAATGAGAGGTTTTGTACTAGATAGGTAGAATATATACTATATAATGTGTATTAAGTGTTTCATTGAAATACATATATACAAAATTAATGCTTTCCATTATTTCTTTATCTATGTCCCTTGAAAGTGAACATAACCAGTTCAAATAATAATCCTGAATTTCTAGGGTGCTGCTGCCCCTTTCTCTACTTCAGTCAAGATCATATTAGTGGTAGGGAAAGTTTCATTTAGGGTATCTCTGTGTTTTTGTAAATCTCTTAGCTCTTTTTTCCTTTACTTTGAAAATGTTTCAAAATATATAAAAACATTTTTCCTAGCTTGCAATAATTTTTAATGCCATTTATTCTTCAGTAGAATATTTTCAAATCAATATGTATTATGTATGATAAAATATATATTTTTAAATCCATTATAACTATTGCATATGTTTCATTATAATCTGTCTTGAAGTTATAACATGGAAATTTATTTTGGGGAAACCCATATTTCAACTTAAGAAGAAATTCGGGGAAATAATGATGCTGTTTATAAACTCTTCCATATATGGTACACATTTCTACAATTCAGAGAAATATTCTCCTGTCAAAGATTTGTGCAATGGTTTGTGTGAAACTAAGCAAAATGTAGAATGCAAATCCACAAGACTGACAGATCAATTTAGAATGATATGTCACTGAATTAACAGTGGGATAAGAAAGAAAGTATCTAATTTAGATAGTGAAGCAAATAACCAACTCTAAACCCAGGCTAAAAATAAGTAGAATTGAAAGGCTTGCAAGAACAAAATTGCAACAGACAGAAGAACAAATGGAACCTGACATCATGACTTTCCTTGGCCTAGAGCCCTGTGGCTGGAGTTATCAAAAGATTTCTACAAAATTGTAGAAAAAAAAAAGTACTTAAACTTGGAATTGCTGGAAAGCAAATAATTTCAAAGCAAAATCATTTAACATAGCTCAGTGTCCTTGTAACTTGCTACTGTCTCTCAAAATTTGGTCCCATAGAAATATTGACAGGAAAATTTAAGACGAAATTTAAGTATCATTTAAAGCTGACGTTTCAATTTTATAACAAGGAGGTTAGCTCCAAGACCATTGATAGATCAGTTAACATCTTTGATTTTAGAGATTTTTGTACAAATAAAGGTATTGGCCAAAGCGTTGTTTGTTTGTTTGTTTGGTTGGTTTTTTTGTTGTTGTTTTTTGGGTTTTTTTTTTTGTTTTTTTTTTTTTGTCTTTTTGAGACAAGGTCTCACTGTATAGTTCAGGCTGGCCTCGGGCTCACTTTGTAGTCCAGGCTAGTCTTGAATTTGCAAATGATTCTTCTACCTCAGCCTCCCAAGTGCTGGAATTTCAAGAGTGTGCCACGACGTCTAGCTAAGTGTTGGGCAAATTGTTGAAGGTCTTTTCTGTTTTTATGTATCATGCTTAAAAATTATTCAGTATTTTTGGAACCTAAGAATCAGGCTGCTATGTTTGATTTTAGCCCCATTACAGATTAACTGTTATTTGCTTTTATTTCAATATACTTATTTACTGAATGGGGTTGATATGTGTGTCTACTTGTCAGGATAATTATGAAAAAAAATTAGAATAATGAATGACAAGTGCTTACTGTAGTGTCTTTTGGAAAAACACTCAATATATATCAACAATAATTGATTTATCTTGAAGGTAATATAATTTGAACTTTTTGGTCTTTATTTACAGAACTTCTTCCAGTATCATATAGCTGAGTTAAATTAAAATATTCTATTGCTTAATAGAACACCTCAAAGATTGAAAAAGAGAAAGGGAAAACAGAAATAAGAAGTTCCAGGTTGTAGTGCACCTTTCAGAAGTGTTTCACAAGACTCAAATTGGCCATAAGATATGTTCTACATCTCAAGCAATGGGCCCTTGTGAGTTCCTCTGAAATGCTCACTCACTGGCAGGAAGCTTGTCCTTTACAAGGCACCACATGAGAATTAATATGGCTGGAATCCAGAGTGGCAGTGGGCACATCTATGTAAGTCAGTTCTTCAGGGTGTTTGACCAGACAGGTGGCCACAGAGGCTGCCAATTCACAGTATCTATTTATTTCTTAAAATTAAGCATTCTCAGGTGCTATCATTTACCTGGTTCTCATTAACCCACGCATAGGTAGTAATTCAAGTAAGTTTATTTGAAAAGTGGAGTTTGGCTTTTGACATGAGTGTAATCAGTACAGCTGTTTCATATGTTTTAATCAGAGGTCTATTCATGTCATATACAAATAGTATTTCTTGTAAACAAATGTTTGTTACTGTTGGGTAGAAAATCTCATAAGTTCTTTGGCAAAGCAACTGAATCAGTAATTGTGTGTATACTCCAGCAAGTGAAACATCAAATACCTCTTAGTAATATTAATTCAGATTAGTAAATATTACTCAAAGACTCAGAAGTTAATTTGGCAATCCATCATTTTTCTCTTAGAACTCCTTTTTACCCTGTAACTAAAACATCTATCTATCTATCTATTTATCTATCTATCTATCTATCTATCTATATCTATCTACCTGCTTATCTATCATCTATCTATCTATCTATCTATCTATCTATCTATCTGACTACAGTTAATGAGTCATATAACTTTTGGTTTATAAACCATACCAAATTACAGATAGCCATCAACTATTAAGGCCCATTTTATAAAAGCTCTTTTCAGGATACGAGTATTTCAGTAAGAGTATTTTGAAATTAGCAAAATGTTTCTTTCAAATGAACTCATGAAGATGTAATCTATATGCTTAACATACTAACTACACATATTTTTGGAATTATTCTATGTATATTCATCTGTTAAAATTAAAAGTGATCCATTTTTCTATATACTATATTGTTCCACCACACTCTGAAGAAACTCAAATGCATTTCCTTTATGTCATCCAATAGTTTGAAGAAAAAATTATGGTGTTTCAAATAATATCACCTAAAGATAGGGTATTTGTCAGAGTGTCATCTTCTCTAGCTGCAATTGTTGGCTGAAACTTTTGCTGCTCCTGTTTGGTAAAATGATTGGTTAAAAAAGATAAAATCATCTGGAGCCCAGAATAATGTCCTACTGATCTTTCTGCTCCTTGATAATGATGCAGTAAGAGTTATTGGAAAGAAATCTATAATTCTACATGGCACAGATGTTACATTTTGAAATGTTTGTGAGAAAAACACACCTTCCATATTCTATTCAAAAGTTATTTGACTCAGTTACCTGTTCAAGAGTGTGTCCTGATACAACGATTAAAATTTTCACTTCTGTGAGAGATAATTTGTTTTCCCTACAAGACACAGATTGTTTATTTTTTGTCTGACAAGCAAGTAATAAATTAGCTGACTTCATTTCATAAGTACCTAAGCTCTTCTCGGCAAGTCACGTGATATCCCTATGAATAGAGTTAAGTTTACTCACCCACTTCCACAAACCCTAAAGGAAAGGCATATCAATAGAAAGATGGGTTGTCAATCCCAGCTAATAAAAATAGGTTGTGTATGTGTTTGTGACTTTTTATTTCAGCACACAGAATACAAACACATTTTGTAAAACGTTAAAAGATGCTAGTATCTAGAATGAGTTATGCAGTCTTCTGCTTTTACTTATGCACATCTTGAATTTATTGGGATAATAGACACATAAATATTACGAAGAACTTGGCCCAGTGATTTTATTTTTTTTTTTTTTTTTTTTTTTTTTTTTTTGCGGTACCGGGGATTGAACTCACAACCTCGCGGCTGCCAGGGCAGGCGCTTAAGGCACTGAGCCAAACTCCCGGCCCTGGTTTTTTGAGGCAGGGTCGCACTATGTAGCTCAGGCTGGCCTTGCACTCGCGTTGTAGCCCAAGCCGGCCTCGAACTCACAACGCTCCGCCTACCTCAGCCTCCCGAGTGCTGGGATTAAAGGCGTGCGCCACCACGCCCGGCTGGCCCAGTGATTTTAAAGCCTCTGGTCTCCCTGGAACAAGCAGAGTTAAATTACTTTTCTTCCCATCAACACACACATCATTTAAAAAGATGTTTGCATTCCGCAGCGATGTCCAGTTTATGAACTGCCGCTTCCTATTAGACTCTGACAGTCCCTGACCTCATCAAGGTTTTAGGTTAAGTGCAGTGGATAGCTTTATTTGCTGGTATCATGGATGATCACTCTAGGAAGAAATAAAACAAGGAGATGCAGCCGTGACTCTGAGTGCTGCCTACAATTCATTGTGTGTAGTCAACTCACTGATACAAACACTACTTTCTTTCATAGTAACTAATATCTTATAGGGTGCAAATAGGAAAGAATTGTTTGGGTTTTTTTTTTCATCTATGTAAGAGACCACTGTTTATACAACCAATGTTTGAGGCAGCCAAACTTTTCCATAAATTTGATGCCACCAAAGTAACTGGAAAAACTAAACTTCAGAAAACTATATGGTTCTGTTTTTTTGCTTTAACATTTAACAATCAGGATAACTTTTTAAGGCTAAGCACCTGCCTGGGAAGCACAAGGTTCTGAGTTCAATTCCCAGTCCTCCACCGCCCCCCAAAAAAACCTTAAAAAAAAAACTTTTTAAGACTATGTTACTGGTCAGAGTAAAGTGATAACATTTTAAAAGTTCTATTTCCTAACATAATATTTACTAGACTTCCTATACTACTTCTAAATATCATCTGGTTCTTGGAAAATTTATTATGTTCTGTGGTAATAAAGTAGTTCCTGGACTCATAATTACTGTATAAAAATATCAATTAAAATATGCCAGCAAGGAAATAGTTTAGACTTTGATCTTTGGTGGGTTTTCTGTGTAGGAAAAGAAAGTCATTATCCAATTTTGTTCCTTATAACAACATTTAAAACACAGCTGTGAACTACAAAGTGCTTACCTTAGGAAACTTTTTTTTCTACTTTTCTCTCTTGGTGCTTCTGAAATCCAAATTAGATTCACTTCATTGATTAAAAATATTGCTTCTAGTGACTTTCCAAAAAATGTGTTCTGAAATTTAAATTAGGTTAAGTATTTTGTAGCAGACTGCCATAATAATTTTCCAATGCAATAAAATCAGTTATCAGAATTAATGATACATAAAATTCATTTTATGATTTTACTTACATTACCTTGCTTCTCTTCTTTATCTATTGTTGAATGAACTCCGATAACTCTATAATGTGCATTGTCACTGTCCAATGACCCTGGCTGGGACATAGAGGACAACTAGATCCAACACCATGGTTTTAAAACTCTTCTTGTGTGTGTTCAGAACTTGGGTGGAACATAAATGAGATATTTGATAAATCCTATAACCTGCTATTTCTGCAAAAATGAAATCCACCTAAAGTGTTGGGTACTCCCTAAGAGGCCTTCCCTGGGGCTACCGGTGATGGAGAGGCTGGCATTACCTGCTGGGCGGAAAGATTGCAGCCACCTGAAAATTCTAGGGATGGACCCTGCAGCTTAATGACCCTTTCCATCCAACTCCTGAGCCACTGCTCTTCCTTCTTCCCTTGCTACACAGGGATGATAAAAGCAATCTGTCTTCCTTAAACTATTCAGTCAGTCATTCAGTCTGTAATTTAGTCATGAGTTCTCCATTCATGAAACAGGTATAAAGTAAACTGCCTACAGGTTATACCATGTATTATGGTGACTGATACATCAAGATCTCCTGTCTGTTTTTTAAAAACCTGACTTTTGAGGAGGCAAACACAGCATCCTGAAGGTGAGAATGAAGTTCTATTGTGGAACAACTGACAAGTCAGTGATTTCACATTAAAATGTTTAAAAATGTGCTAGATAGGCTTGGTGGTGCATGCCTGTAATCCTAGCATTCAGGGATACTGATGTGGGAGGATTGCAAGTTTGGGCCCAGTCTAAAGAAATAAGTAACACTGTTTATGAAAATTTTTTTTAAAATGCATTGGAATATAGCTCAGTGTGAAGACCTAGACTTCAACTGCAATACAACAAAACAAAACAAATCAAACTCAACGCTGTGACCATGCATATGAAAAAGTTACAATTAATGATTGTTTAAAATACCTTACAACAACAACAAAAATAAAATAAAATAAAATAAAATAAAATAAAATAAAATAAAATAAAATAACCTTACAGTATTTGACTTGCTTAGTAGATTCTCTCTGGGCCAAATGGCTTACAGTATTAGAGTACACACACACACACACACACATACACACGCATGTTTGACCTGAAAGTTTAGCTTATTAGCATCATCTCAGAAGACCCCAGTCTCTGTGGGTGCCCTGAAGGAGAACAAGCTGAATCATAACCCAACAGCACATCTGTGCTCCACTTCAGGTTTCTCCTTCCCGCACTGCTGCGTTGAACTGTGATGTGTGTCTCCTTTAGCCTGTCATTCCTGTTAGCACCTTATCTCTCATTTTGACTTTATCTCAGTCTGTTTCAAAGTCTACAAACTTTTATTGAGATGTACTTATTAAAATGTCTTATACTGTTAACATATACATCTAGAGATCTTATAAAATGTATATTCTGGATGAGGCTTATTGTTCTATTTCACTCGAATTACCAGGCAATGTTTATTTTCATGCTGCTCTGGTGGAAATGAAAATACATGTCAAGTTTATATTCATCTTCCTAAATACATATACAGACATCACTTGCATTCACCTATTTTTACTGTCATTAAAAGTTCACTGTGACTATTATTATGCATGCTTTTAAGACTCAAGTAGAGAATGTTCTAAATATATATCAGGCATTATATTAAAATAGTGAGCATTTCCTATCTAAAGAAAATTGTGGACAAAAATGCATTAAAATATGATGAGTGCCATAAAAAACAAAAACTGAGTATTTGGAAATTGGAAGACACTGAGCTTCTTATTCAACCTTTCTTATTGATAATATGGTCTATACCAAAAGCGGAGTTTAGCATTGGTTTTAATCCTTTTCTAGGTATGCTTTTGGGCTTCTTTACCCTAAAACTAACCTTGAAATTGGCATACAAAAGATAAGCACTCTTTAATTTTCATATCCATTAAAAAATAAAATAGATATGTAACTATCATATTGTATTTTTTTCTTCTAGTAAGTCATTGAATCCTTAGCTAATATTCTGATATAACATATATGTCACAGACGGTGTTTGGTAGTAAAAACCTGGATTGGGTAAAGACCCAGAATATGATCAAAAAATGTAGTATGTTTCTAAAGATGATGAGGTTGACATTTCTACATATAACTGGATGTTTAGTCAGTCTTGATTGTCATAGTAATAGAGATTTTTTTTTTCTGGAAGCGATAGGTGAGTAGAATATATCCTACAGATGTAAATTGTTAAAGTATTAAAAAGGAGGGGTCCTAAAGACACATTTGAACACTATTTTATTTTGCCTAGATGCATAAATAAGCATGATGTGCTCTTCACATAAGTAATCAGAAAATTAAATGATGCAGTCTTTGTAATAATGAGTTAGTTTGATTAGACTTTGCTGCAGATGATTTTTTGACAATTTTATAATTTGTATGAAACTCTATGCAGCAGAGTCGATGTCCAATACATCTGCATACTCTTAGCTTTTAACACCATTGCTAAAACCTAGCAGTCATGCTCTATGTTATTTATAACTGAACGAATAAATAAACTATGAACACTTCAAGTTAGAAATTTGTGGTATGTAGAAATCTCTATATACAATTTAAAAATGGGTGTGACTTATATCGTAGATACTGTAAAAGGAAAATATTTCATCCTCTTCCAGTTCAGATTGATGAAATAAAGGTTTTCTAAACAAAACTCATCAGTTATTCTTTTACTTATTAAATGTCTTAATTGAAAACACACTAAAATTATACCTTGGCATAAGTACAAATTCACCATATTTTACTCATTTTCTCCTGAAATATTGTGCAATTAAATATTACATTTATGTTTTTGATAGACATGAGAAATACTGCTAGAGTAACATGATAACTTATCATATTATTTTTTATCATTTTTGGTATATTCAAATATAATAAAAATAAAACACACAGCACTTTTAATGAACCGATGATTTATCTAAAGAAATAATTATACATGGCAGAAATATTATTTGATTAAGATAACAAAGGTGTCAGTTCTGGAATGCATGACAAAAATTAGATGTACATTTATATTTTTAGAAAATTTAAGTCAAATATTCTGTGGAGAAAAATAATCTGATAACTCAAGAAAGACACATTTTCAAAAATCTTACTTACAGCATTTTAGTGTTTCTAAAATTTAGCTGTTCATCAAGGGAGAATTAAATAAATAGAAATATGCCCAAAGTAGTGCTACACATTTGTAAAGAAGTTAGCTGAATTCTGAATGCCACTATAGAAGAATAGTTCAAGAATATGCTTAAATAACATTTCAAATTTTGCAGCATCACTGAATTTTTGTAAAAAGTAGCTAATCAATATTCATTTATAGCTTTGCATTTGAGAAAGGGGTTGATAGTTTCACATTTTACTTTACATACAAAAAGGAATGTCTTCTCTCATACATTCTTTCTATTCTTTAGTATACTCAAACTTTGGAACACATTTATAAAATTTGTTATGTCAATCATGTCAAAGAACTTTTGAAAAACACTTGTTTTTCTTAATTTGTTTAATTGTTAAAGAAAAATTAGTAATTGTGAAGTATAAATACACAATCTGAAGAGCATCGATCATTTCTGCTAGGTATCATAGACTAAATTGCAAATTTATTTTAATTCATGAAAATGAATTTGTCCCTACATATAATGGTATTCATATGCCAAACTTTCTAGCTTTTGGCGCTTTCATCCATATGATGAGTTTCAGAAACATAACATTACTAGTATCTGGCTAGTGGTTAATCCAGCTCCACCCTACTCACTCATTTTTAAAAGATCAATAAATAACTTATTTGAATCCCAAATCAAAGTAGAACCCAGCTGCCATGAATACTTTGCTATTTTTTAATATAAAAATCCAGTCTTTCTAATTCTTCATGTAATAAGTTTTTGCAAGAACAGTTATATTATAAATAATCAAATATTATCTATGACATGGAAGGGATATATCACATTCGAGGGGTGGGTATAAGCATTAAGAAATTACCTTTCAAGATGGTAGAATGAATGTTTTCCCTGATTGAAACATGACATAACATATACATATTCAACCATCACATGATACCTCATAAATTTGAACTATTTTTGTGCCAATTGAAAAAAATTAAGTATGTAAAAAAGAGAAAAACAAGTCTGCAGATATCAAATAATAGCTTTATTAGAAACAAAATGTATTCTGATCTCATATATTCTTTACTTCTTTTGTCATGTTTCTCACTTAGTTCAAATACTGAGTGAGATGTTAACTGTTTTCCTAAACTCCAAAAAATGTTTATGGGGTACTGTGTATTGAGAAGTTTTTGTTTTTGTTTTTTGAGATAGGGTCTTTTTAAGTAGCATAGGCTTACCTTGAAGTCATAGTGATCCTCCTTCTTCAGCCTCCCAAGTGCTGGGATTGCAGGCATGTGACGCCATGCCTGGTAGGTATGCATTGAAAACATACTTCAAACTTTCTGCAAAAATTCATGCTTTTATAGTAGTTCTTCATTTGGCCTAATTATGAAACTAAAATATATTACTAAAAATTGTACACCAGTACACAAATGAAATATAATGAAAATAAAATATTAAAAAGACAAACTAGAAGACATACAATAAATTGTTGATGTCAACAGTATTATATTTAATATACTATCAACCTAGGACTTCATGATTGTTCTAAATATGTTTTATTTTGCTGAAATAAAATTTATGTATATTTAGAACTATATCATAAACATTGACTTTGTTCATAAAATTTTAATTATTCTCTCATTACCTCTCTCTTTTATTAAACATTTAATTTTCTAAAGTTCTAACTGTTGTACCTAAGGTGATGATGAATATTCTTGAGCCTAAACTACTGATTGCATTTCACTCATTTTGACCTCTGAGGAGGAAATTCAGTCCAGCAGAGTTAGTTGTTCAATTCAAATTCCTAAATTGTAATAGCAATTTAGATTCTTTCAGGGTGGAAAATTTTAAACGTTTGTAGGAAAGCTTTTCTTCAAACTCAAAAGTAATAAATCGCAATATAAAACAGAAACAACAAACCAACTTGAACTTTCAGAAAATGCTTATTAACTGATAAAAGCTTTGCATTCTTTTTAGTTTTAATATAACTCCAGGATTCCTGGCTTTTTTCCTAGGTACAGTAGAATGCAAATGTAAGAAATGGTTAATTGCAGTCTGCTAACTGATACGTGTTCAAAATTAATTGCCAGGACATTCATTCATGTTTGACACTGAAATTCAAAGGCATTTATCTCCCCTAATATATATATAACTGTTTCTGAATATGCCTTACCTTCAAAAATAAGTACGACAAAATTTACGTGTCTTTGTAATCATCCTTCCTGTTCTTCTCTGATTCACTGCCTCAGAGTATCTCAGATAATGCAGGGGTCTTCAGGGTTCTGGAGTGCACGCCTTGAGTGAGACCTGTAAACTTCCTTAGGGAACATGACATTTTGCTCCTTTGATCTTTCTCATTGGGTGACAGCCCTGGATGTTTCACTCACAGGAAGAATTAGCTCTTTCCCCAGTGTGTAACAGACGCTCATCACTGCGGCTTCGCATCTCAAAAGTATTCACAGCTTGCGCATTTCCAAAACCAATCTCTCTTCTATTTCTCACTGTATGAGATTATTTCTCACAAACTGCTCTCCTTTCCCAGACCCATTCAGACCAGTTTTGGAGAGTCCATACTGATTTTCTCTACTTTGTTTTTACTTTTGATACCATCTTTCATCCATTTTTTTTCTCTATTATCTATTCCACATTCTTCTAGTTCTCTGCACTTTTACTGATGTTCCTCTGGTCTAAACCACAATTATGTCCCACTCGGATCCCTGTTGAGGTCCTATCTGGCCTTCCAATTTGTAGTTCTATTTCAGAAATTCCTTTATCTGAGTGTAGTCCTAGGGATATTGACAAAATGTAAAGTATGTGAAATTGTACTATTCTCAAAAATCTTTAGTGGCTTTCCATTTGAAAGGAGATAAACATTTGTACGTCTCACAGGCGGGCATTGCCACTATCTGCAATCTCTTTTTGAAATGCTCCTACATGAAGCCTCCTGCTGCACTTTTCTCAGACCATGGAGTGTCAGGCTCTTTTTTGTTTAGATCTTATCTCAAATGCTAACATACGCGCAAAAACATCCTGTTAGTTTACATGCACAATAGTTTTCTTCCTTCTTGATGATGCTTTATAACTCACATTAATTTCATAGTTGAGTATAACAGATATTTTAAAAAGTTGTATAGAAGGTGAATTTACTGTGTATTTGCTTCACCATGAATAACTTCCAGTTTTATGGGAAATGAAAAGTAAATTATCTATATTAAAAATATGAATAATTCCTGAAGAATTGCCAAACATTTCAAAAACTATTTCAAAATCCTTAAACAATTTTTCCTGAAAATTGCAAGCATACATTTATTTCATCAATAAACCCAAGCATTAAGTCTTTCACAGAAATATCAAACAGATGCATTTCTTAATCTGTAAATTCCTATATTTTCTTTTTAGTGTGAAGTCTTACAAGGTATTTTTATAATTATTAGATTCTAAGTGTTATAGCAGTGCATAGGTTTTCATGTATTTTTAAAATAATGTTTGACACTTCCAAATAGCATATACTATTTGGAACACTACAAAGGATTAATAACATAAATATGCTGTGGGTTTTGTTTTTATTCCCTCTTCTGAATGGCTAAAAACGCATACTCATTATGTTAAATTTCTTCCTGTTCTGGTTTTTCCTGTCAACTTCTTTCTCTTCATTTTAACCTTCCTACCTTCTCTATGTTCCAGTGGATTAAGATTTCTATAGTGTAGCGGGGCATGGTGGCGCATACCTTTAATCCCAGCGCTCAGGTGGCTGACATAGGTGGAGCATTGTGATTTCAAGGCCAGTTTGAGCTACAACATGAGTGCAAGGCCGGCCTGAGCTACACAGTGCAACTTTGCCTCAAAAAAGTAGCGCTGGGAGTTTGGTTCAGTGACTTAAGTGCCTGCCTGGCGGTCGTGAGGTTGTGAGTTTGATCCCTCGTGCCATCAAAAAAAAAAAGAAAAAGAAAAAGAAAGAAAGAACGATTTCTATAGTGTGAACTCTGCTATTATATTTTAATTTGTTTTTATGTACTTGTTCCTCATCTAATTTAATTTTCCGTAAATATGTTTTCACGCACACTTATCCTCACAGGTACTGTGTTAGCATACACACAGGCCAGTGTATGTATTTCTTCTTGATTTCTTTTTTTTTTTTTTTTTGCGGCACGGGGGATTGAACTCACAACCTCGCGCCTGCCTGACAGGTGCGTAAGCCGCTGAGCCAAACTCCCCCCTGGTTTTTTGAGGCAGGGTCGCACTGTGTAGCTCAGGCCGGTCTTGCGTTCGCGTTGTAGCCCAAGCCAGCCTCAAACTCACAAAGCTCCACCTACCTGAGCTTCCCGAGTGCTGGGATTAAAGGCATGCGCCACCATGCTCGGCTTCTTCTTGATTTCTATCACTCTTTACAGTCACTGTTTAGAGGGTAGGCATAATAAATCCTCACTTATGTAACTATCAAAAAAGTACAACTAAGATACACCATATTGTTTATGGAAATTATTTGTATCTCATATCCAAATTTCATGAGTTTCTAATATAGATTTTTGAAAAATGTTTATGATTAAATATAATTAATGTATCCCATTATACCTGCTTGAAAGCTACTTCATATACACAAGTCTCTTTAAAAAGCCATGACAGAGAAGTAGCTTTAATCTGACCCGTCATTTCTCATTTTATTTTGATAGTTGTCTTCCATCAGAACATCAACCACAGATAATCACCTATAATAGCTTGAGGCTGTCTCCAGACTTATTCTAACTTATTTCCACTGCATAAAAGAAATGGCATATGTTTTTCAGATTCTATTAATACTAGAGTCCTTTAAATTTAGATTTTATAGAGCAGATAAACATTTAACCACATGATGTAAGAAAGGAATCCAATAGAGAATTTTACTTTTAGTTGGAGTTACTTGTGATAACTCAAGACATTGGGAGTAGACATATTTATTGGTGAAAATACTTGCAGAAATACCATGCTTCATGTCTGCAATTTTCTGGGTGATTGTATTTGAATCACTCATACTATGTTTAATAAGCTGTTTCCTTATAGATACATTTAAAGTGATTATCTACTCTTTGTGATTTATGCAGTTTAATTTAGCTAATATCTCCTATAAATCATGTCATTCTGTAATTTATCAAAATGCATCGAAAGGAAAGTAACTATTCAGAGTGTCATGTCTACTTATGCCTCCATTAAATCTCACTCTTCCCTATGGCTATGTCCTGTTCAGTACACTGTCCATGACCTCCTGAAATACAGAGGAAGGTTCCAGGGCCATTTTAAGCATTACACATTAATAAAGCATAATGATTAATTTTGTATTTTGAAATTTAACATTTATATTAAATGCATATTTCTCAGTTTGATAGCTACTGTTTAGACTACAGATACAAAATCTTTTCATTTTTTTTTTTACTTTAGAAAGAAGCTATACAACTTAAGCAAAGATATAGACACGTTTTAAGTACATCTTTAAAAAATATTTTTGAAATGGTCTATATTCTGTAAACTGTGTGATGTAAATAGCCAAAAGAGAATTTCTGTTCTGCTGTCTAAATAAAAACAAATTATTACAGAGAGAGTCTGATTTGAAAATTCACTGAAGTTAAATGTTAAGCATCAGGAGAACATATAAGGATTCGTGAACACAGCTTTATTTTCTAACTATGTTTTGATGGTGCACTGAAACAATACCTAAAATAGATAGAAAGCAATTCTCTAAAATGCAACTCTTTTCAAAAAGGAAGTATCTGCTTCTCAAGGGATTGTTTCTCTGATTGCGGTGTATCTGGTAATATTCATTCCTAAATGTACTTTATGCTTTATCCATACCATGGTACCCACTGTTAATATTTATAACTAAAAATAATTCTACCCACTCAACCTTTGATTATGTGCATCTTGTGCTCAATCTCTAGTGAATGATTACTTTTAGCTCTTAAATAAGTAGTCAGATTCAGATTTAAAAAAAAAGGATTCTCAAAATCTATTACTGAAACTGTTCGTTGTCAATTAATATTCTGATTACTTACTTAATGTGCATGTAACTAATGCAGAAGAATGAAATAATTTTTTTGATTCTTGATAGTAAAACTTGGTTCAGGATATAGAATACCTAACAATTTTTTTTTTTTTTTTTTTTTTGGTACCTGGGATTGAACTCACAACCTTGCACTTACCAGGCAGGTACTTATACTGCTAAATCCCCAGCCCAAATATCTAGCAATTTAAAAATCATATTTCCTTTCATCCTGTTGTTCATTATTTACTAATTTGATATAATTAGCACTTTAGAGAGGTGTCAATCCTCACTATTTGAGAAGATGTTTATTTACAAGCCTAAACTCATATCAAAACAACATAGTTTTTCTCAAACAGCACATATGAATGCCTAACTTTTCTGCTTTCTCTCATGGTATTCTTTAACCTAAAATCAAAAGTGACTAACATCATTCTGTAAGATTTTACAATTTAAATATAGCAGTGAAAATTTATAAATATGTTTGCTTGTAAAAATTTCAACTATTGAATACCTATGACTTTTGCAAAAAAAAAAGCTACAACTTTAATACTAAATTTGAATTTAAATGAAAGATTTTTCTGTGGTAAAGAGGCATTACAGTGATTTAACCATTTTTTAAATGATGGTTTTCTCTGGGATAAGGAAAAAAAAGTTTGACATGGTAATAATCAGCCAGTCTTGGGATTTATAAGGACACAGAATAAAATAAATTTATCAAATTATCTTAGATACAAAGTATTTAGTAATTTAAAAATGGAATTTCTTCATGTTAACTTGATTTCCTGACAACATATATTTGATTTTTTTCCTGAGTATAAGGTTCTTTGGTAACTTTCATTGAATATCCTTTCCCGTCTTTTTCTCACATACCATTTATGTATCCTAATTTATTTGTATCTGCACAGGTTATGTATTGTGTAAAATGTAATATATCTTTCTGTTTCTTTAAAGGTATTGTACATCCAAATTTTGATAATATCATCATAAAATAGTTGATTTTATTTCAGTTTGATCAATGGAGTAATTAAGGCACAAAAATTATAATGACTCTTTCACAAACTCCTAATACTATCAAATTGGCCTCATTTTCAACCAGAAAATAAATGCAAATTCAAATAACAACTGATGTATATATTTTCTTGGATATGCTAATTTGAAAAAAATATTATATAGCAGCAAAATTTATTACATTATAATATAGCTAAACACTTTCACCTGCAGAAATATTCCTTTTCAAAGACTCCGCACAGTAGTAGAGGCTTCTCCAGTGTTTTAAACTCCAGTGTTTTAAAGAGCAGCCTGCTCTTTAGAGACAAATTCTTTAAAAAGAAAGATTAGAGTGAATGTTTGGAATGTCACAAAGTGAGAAGAGCAAGGGCGAAGTGCTTAAATGAATGCTTAATGTTCAATAAAAATGGTATCACTTTAATCTGGGGAAACTGTCCTTCATCAAGACATTAGACCATAGATATTGACTTTTGTTGGAGAAAAATAATACACTTTTAGAAAGCTATCGTTCTCAAAACAGGATTCAATTGCTATTCACTGAAAATTAAGCTGTTACTATAGGTAGGCAAAGAAACAAAATTCAACCACGAGAGATAGAAGATAACCATAATGTGTACTGTAGCTGGGTCAAAGGACCAGGTTCTTTATTCAGCCAAAATAAAAGTTATATAGCAAAATCTATTCCAGAGGTCTCTAACCCAAGATGTTGCCCCTGAAAGACAGATAGGAAACAATCTAAAGTGAGAGACTATTTCTGCTTCTTTCTTCTTAAAATTACTATTATTATTTTGTAAATATTTTATTAACACATGCATTAACATATTTAGGGAGTACATTCTCATGTGGGCAGCATCATGATGATGTCATCTGGTCATCATCCACCAAAACTTCCACATGCAATTACTATTTAACATAGAATACTTGGGTTAAGTTTACAACACAAGAATTTTTGAGTGATTATAAATAAACCACAGGACCAAGTCTTAAAAAATAACAAGAAGAAAATCTTTTCAAATGAGCACACTGAGTTTTAAAAGAGTACATAGCATACAAGTGAAGGGCTGGTGTCTGCAGTGGGACAGGATACAAAATTTTATAGGATTCTACTGACAGATTGTTTCTTTTTTGTGGAGAAATTACAAGTATATTCATATATCTGGAGAGGGCTTCTCAAGGGGAGCAGTTACCAGACATGAAGTCATAGATTAACCTTTTAAGTTAATATTATAGTATTATGGGGTAGTGGACAATTACAGATTCAATGTTTTTGTTCTCCAAAAATTGATGTGCTAAGGCCCTATCCCCCAGTGTAAAAATTTGGAGCTTGGACTTTGATGTAATTAGATTTCTGTGACTCAGGAGGTTGAGATCCTGATTGTACTTACTGTCTTTCTAAGAAGAGACTAAAAGACTTGTTTTCTTTCTTAATTTCTTCCTGTCCTCCTCTCCTTCCTCTTTTTCCTTCTTCTCTCTCTTGCTTTCTCTCATCTCTATCTGTTTTAGTTACTGTTCTTGATTTTGCTGAGACAAAATACTCAACACCCAAAGTTAAAGGAGGAAAGATTTATTTGGCACACAGTTTGCAGAAGTTTCAGTTCATAGTTGGCTGGCTCCAAGGCAGAATGACATGGCAGAGGGGCATCTCAGAGGAGAAACAGTGCATGGCAGGCAGAAGGCAGAAAGGTGGCAAGCAGCAAAGTGGGAAATAGCAAGTCAGGACAGTGACCCTCTTTCTTTTCTTTATATTCTATCCAGGCTACACACCCTAAGGGTTGGTAGCACTCACATCATGGTGGGTCTTTCTGTCATCTTCACCCAGATCTATGCCAAACCAATCAATTTAGTAATCAAACACCCTCAAGTTCCAGAATCACACACTTAATGCAATATCACAAGTCTAGCTCCAGTCACCTCAGAAAAGCCCCACCTATGAGCACATGTGGCCTTGGGGACATCTAGACACAAACCACAACACTCTCTGTTTTTGTGCTACATGAGGTAGGCAGCAAGAGCAGCATTCTAAAACCAGGAGCTGAATCAAGTGGCTCTGTGCTCTGGAACTGAAACCATGAGCAATACGTTTCTGTTTTTAGACATCGAGTTTATGTATTTTGGTTACAGTAGCCAAACTGATAAAGGCGATGCCTTCCTGTAAACAGGTAAAGACAAATTAGGAAGACTTTGCTACTTTTTCTCACCATATCTAAAGACATTATTTCCCCTAAAGGTGCAGAAAACTATAGGAAAGGAAAGGATGGTGGAGACATGAGCAGATGTCCTTATTCATGCAGAGCTTGACCTGAAAAAATCTCACCTTTGAACTTTTCTTGACAAAAAGAAGAAAAACACTTTAGAAAACTTTGTCTCTCTTTTTTATTTCCTGTCACAGCATTGCCAACCATCTTTTGAATCTTATAAATTAACTTTAGTCTCAGTAAAATGGCCCATATCTTGTCCTTTAGGCCATGTAAATGTCACCAGATCAGAATCATGTCATAATCACTCTATAAAACTATGAAGTATAAGTTTTCCCTTTGAAAACTCTTTCATGTGTCAAGGTGATAGGCAATGCAGTTGATTAAAGTTAGGTCCTTTGAATCAAGGCTTCTGGCTTCTTATTGCTAAAAGCATTAATTTAATAGCTATCAACCTTTAAAAAAATCAGTTTCCTATATCTATAAAATTATTTAAAATAGAGACATATGCAATAACAATATTGATGGTAAGTACTGAAGCTAAATGTGACTTTTAAAATGAAAAATACTTTTGAAATATTGACCAAAAAATCCAGCTGCTGGTATGAGCTATATTATTCTGTTGTAGCAAAAAATGCCCTCCAGCCAGTTTGTTAGTTGTCAAGATAATAGTTCTTGTTAGAGCTCCTGTTACAACTGCCTCCTAGAAATGGCTGGTCACTGGGATGCATAGCTGGTCACTGTGATGCATACTGTAAGAATCAATCAAAGACCGCCAAGTACTTCACTTCTTGCTTCCAATCCCATAGAAACCTCTCTTACTGAGTCTTTGGGGCCTGATATTTTGGGAATGATCCTGATCAGTGTCCATGAATGCAAAATAAACCTGCCTCCAAATGATGGGCATCATTTCCATGTTTTTGCTTGCTATTGCACTGTCAATTTCTATTTGCCAAAGAAATTCCCGGATTTGAATGCAAAATTAAAAACAAATTAGCAACACAAAAATATCTTTTCCTAAAAAAAAGGACAAATGTTTTTTATTTCCTTACAAGAAAAGAAAACTAAAATTTTATAACATAATTTATAATTTACAAATAAATTGATAACTGATGGGTCAGGAAAGAACATAATATGGTTAAAAAAACCATATGTTACAAATTGATAGGTCAGGAAGAGTCAGATGTATTTGAAAATCTAACTGTTAAAACTATTACTAGTTTCAGTTTTCTTTCAATATCCAAGGTTTAAAATTACTTTTTAATGGTATCCAAAAGTAGAGGAATAAAGAGATGCTTTGAAGCAGATTGCAGTGCTAGCTGGCTTTTGTAGACACAGTCCGAAAACATTCTTGAACATAAGTCATCTTGCTGTGTTGAATAGAGTGATGTGCAGGGAAATAACATGGATAGACTTGTGGAAAATTTACCTCAACATCAAGCTTTACACTCACCATGGCACTATTTCCTACATTTGCTTCTTTGTTTGTTCATTAGTTTTGGAGTGGTAGAAGTTCCCTAGATGAATATTCAGTACTCATTCCATGCAATGCTTGATAGGAAAAATGAGGCTTTCCTCAAGGGTGTTTCTGAGCTCAACATGAAGATGGTCTTAGTGTTTCATCTTTATAGAACTTCCTGGTTTTTTGCTTTTTAAACCAGGATTTGGTTATTAAGAAGTTTTATGTAGTTCACATTACACAAAGCTTAAAAAAAAAAAATAATTTTTTTGTTGTTGTTTTGCTTTGTTTTCCTTTTCTTTTTTGTTTTAGACAGGAAGCAAGATTTTTTTGGTTATAGCTGAAATGATTTAACTGGTAATTTAAAG
This sequence comes from Dasyprocta punctata, assembly GCA_004363535.1. Lineage (NCBI taxonomy): Eukaryota > Metazoa > Chordata > Mammalia > Rodentia > Dasyproctidae > Dasyprocta > Dasyprocta punctata. The sequence goes on along the minus strand of RJWM01024593.1, from coordinate 5,933 downwards.
ACACCATGCCTTCAAAATGTAGGACTAAGAAATACTTAAACAAATATTTCTCACCTAACACAAACCAAGTTTAAGAAGTAAATTTCTCTGTATGTGCAGAGTGCAGGTTTCTGTGGCCACCAGGGTTACCCCATCTCAGTCACTTGAGGCCCCCATCAGATGGATGAGCCCACAGATCGGAGCTGTGCCCGGTCATCGTGACAGCTCTGATATCTATGTAGAGAATAACTTGATGAAAGAGGAAAGGAAAGCTGAATAAACAAAAATGATATCAGGAGAAAAACTTGAAAAACATTATATCCAGTGCTGTTACTTAGACTATGTACTGGGTGATACTATGTACCCCTAAGTCCTCATATACTTTTGATGGGGCTGAGTCTGGTGCTTGTGTTCAGTTTGTTGTCTTGCGCTGGGATTGGTGATGTGAGTGCTGCACCCACTTAGGGATGGAGCTGAGATACAGTGTAAAGGAGGCAAGTCTTCCTCTTGCTCGCTTCTGCGTTTCTGCTCTCTGTTTCTCTCTTTCTCTTTCTCTCTCTCTCTGTCTCTCTCTCTTTCACCAGCACACCTTGCGGTTGCACCATCCATGAATGGCAGCCCTGCCACGCCATGCTGCCTTGGAGCCAACTGAGTATGGACTGAAACACCTGAGAAACTGTAAGAAAGAAACCTTTCCTTTCCTAATGTTGGGTGTTAGGTATTTTGTCTCGGCAACATGTGAAAAGTAACTAAGACACACTATTTTGATAGAAAATACATAGGTTTAAACCAGGTACTGTGGTAAATGCCTGTAATCCCATCTACTCCAGGGGCTGAGGCAGGAGGATCACCTGAGCTCCACAGTTGAGGTACAGCCTGGGCAGCCTAGTAAGACTCTGTCTTAAAAACAGAAAAAAAAAAAATAAACTAGTTAATTAAAATGGAAACAGGTTTAATTACCCAAGTGAAGAAGAAGAGGACATAAAACAAGTGAAAGAATTTGTTGACTGCAAAGGTAATCTTAATAAAATTTTATTGACTGCAGTTTGAATTTTAAACAGATGCCTAAGTTGTGCTTTCAGTAAACCTGGGAATCAGCTTCCTGCCACATCAGCTTTAGCCTTTTTATTTTAGTAAGTTCCAGTGTTTCAAATAGCAGGATCTCAAGGCAGCACACATTCATTTCTTGTGAGCAAGCTAAGATATTTATTAGTTATTTGTCTTAAAAATGCCTAAAATGGAAACAGCTGGGCAAAACCTGAGTTTCAAGGTCCAGGCCTATATCTAAAGTTACTCCAATAGGGTATATTTGTCATCTACCTTCCCACCACAGCTCTTGATCTTTCAATTGCAGTTATGGAAAGGACAGCTTCATGTCACCTACCCTACCATGTACTGCAAATGAATACAAACCCTCTAAGGGCAGATTCCCGACACATCTAACTCCTCCACCTCATGAAGCTATGAGGAGCAGACACTCCTGATTTCTGGTAGATGGAGTTGATGTGGCAGCTGTGTACACTGTGATGTAGAAAAAAGCAAAATGTGAAGAGGAATCAAATCAGTTCATCAGATGTATAAATAGTCTAACTATTGGTTTTCATGGTTTCCCCCTCTCCCACCATTCCTTTGACTTTATTCCTTCCCCCCTCCTCTTTCTTCTCGTTCTCCCTTTCCCCCAGCATAGTTCTGCAAGCCTTTCCTGTCACCTCTTCTACTGACCAGCAGGCTGAAGTACCCATCAATGCTATTATCTGTAAGATTCTATTGGTCACAAAGAAGCCTCCCTTTACCTTACAAGGAGCCAGTCTTTGCTCAGGTTGTCACCACCTGCTGCCCTCTAATCTTCTCTCATTTCTTTGTGAAACAGTTTAACACAACGTTCCTAAAAAGAAGAGCTATGGATTGGAAAGTTTGGAAAATTAGAAGTATGGAGTTTGAACAGGACCTGCACAGTAACTGCCATGCCCATAGACATGCCAGCAAAATTCTGGGCACCTTGGTGCCATGAAGCACTATTTCATCAGCATCAGTGCTCATCTTCACCCCGGTGTGCATCCATAGCTCACGTTATAAATGAGGAAAGATGAGGCAAGTGTCTCAGGAAGACTACGTGCCTTTCCCAAGCCCATAGTTATTGAGGGATAATGGGTCCCAAACTGATTCCCAAGACTAATGTTATTTAATAAACACTTTATTTCCTTAAATGAAAGATAACGTAAATTTTTTTTATTCATTGTACTTTCAGGTATTTAACTCTGGGTGACCATTATAAAATAATACTATAAATTACGTGTCCTGTACGTAATTGTTCTCCTTGCAACTCCTGACTACAACACCTCTACTCTCAGCTCTTTGGGAGGCTGAGGCAAGAGAATCACAAGTTTGAGGTCAGTTTTGGCAACTTAGCAAGAAGCTGTCTCAAATTTTTAAAATGAAAAGAACTGGGAGTATTAACTTAGTGGTAAAATGCTCCCTTGTTTAATTACTGGTTACACACACACACACACACACACACACCCCAACCCACAAACACAATTATCCTTGAATAATGAACTTGTCACAAGAGTTACATTAGAAAATGTATATAAAATGACTAGCACAATGTTTATGTCAGCATACATAGAACAATAAATAATACCATTCTACGTATCCACATAAATGCTTTGGGGATTTAAATTATTTGGCCTAAATCATGTAACTTTTAACTCATTTCAAAAAATAAGGTTCTCTTCTTTATCACTGCAAACTTTAGAGAATTTTAGCTTTAGCATCATAAATAACATTATTTCCTCTTACATGGACTATTCATTCCTTAAGAATATCACACCTAAAGGGGAGGAGTACTGGCGATTTTAATGTACAAATGTGGCTAAAGAAAATAGACATGTAAATATTTTTCCAAACAAAAGCTTACAACATAAATTTTATCCATCTGTAAATTTTTAAAATTTGATTCACTCTCACAGCTGCAATATTCCATAGCCACAAAATCATAGTCTTTCTCGATTTACTTAGTTTCTCTATGAGAAACTACTTTTTCAATTAAAAATTGGAGCTCTGCTCAATGAACTTTTTATTGCAGAGATACAACAAGTGTATCCTAAAGTTTACACTGAATTTTGAAGGGACCAAATATCCAAAACAATGAGACAGAAAACAATGAGAGAAGTCTCATAATCTCTGATTTCAATAGTCACAAGAAAGCTATACTAACCCAAAAAGCGCAGTAATAGGATAAAGACCAGTATATAAGTGAATAGAATCAAAGAGAGCCCAAAATAAAAGTTTACATACACATTCAAATGATTTTTGACATTGATGACAAGACCATGAGAGGGGAATATGATAATCATTTCAACATTGATTTTGGAAAATTTAATATGCCCAAACAAAGAGTAAAATTAGACCCTTGTCCTAGCCATATACGAAAATTAATTCCAAATGGATTAAAGAAGTGACTGTAAGTGCTAAAACTATAAAGGTCATAAAATAAAACATAGTGTACAACCTTATTGGCACTGGATTTGGTAATAATTTCTTGGATATGACAACTAAAGCAGAACATACACACAAAAATAGATGAATTGGACTAAAACAAAAAGAAAAAATATTTTTGTGCATGGAAAGACTGTCAATAGAATAAAAATTAAACTTATGCAAAGGAAAAAATTTTGCCAATTATACAACTGATGAGTTTAATAGTTAGATTACATAGAGAACTTCTACAACTTAGTACCAAGAAAAAGTATACTTAATTTAAAAAATGCACCAAGAACTTCAATTGACACTTTTCCAGAGGAGATATATAATGGCCATTAATCACATGAAAAATGCTTTAGATAATTAATCAATAAAGAAATGCATATCAAGCGCATTAAGAGATAACACATCACAGTTTGTACTGACAGCATATGGAGAAATGGGCACTGTGCATTGCTAGTGGGAAGGCAAAGATGATGGTGGTACCATGGAAAACAGCATGGAACTCGTCATTCATCAAAACAGAGCTAACATGATACACAGTTCTGCTTTTTGTTATGAAACTCAAATAAAAACTGAAAGCAGGGACTCAGAGATTTTTGGGCATGTCAATATTCATAGCTAAATCATTCACGACTATTCAAATATTTGAATGTAAATATAACCCAAGTGCTCACCAGCGAATGAAGAGGAAAGCAAAAAATGGCATATTCTGTACTTCCAATGCAGTATTATTCAGGCTTAAAAAATAAGAGAAATCTAATGTGTGCTGTGACTTGAGTGAATACTGAAGACAGTTTACTAAGTGAATAAAGCCAATTGTAGAAAAAAATATTATGTGATTTGAAGCATCCTGAAGTACATAGAATAACGGAATTCATAAAGACAGAAAGTAGAAAAGTGATCATGAGCTCTGTGTAGGGGAGGAATAAGGAGTTATAGATTAATTAATATAGTTTCAGTTTTAGAAAGAAAAACTGTTCAGGGATCGACTTTTTAATTTCCTGGATATCTCTTTGAATATGTTTCATGTAATTCCTTCCTATATTGTTCATTTAAGGTTTCTATCATTCTCCCATGTTCCTCTTTTTTATATGTCTTCTTTAGATATGCTCAGCAATTCTTTCATTATGGTTGTGATTTCTTCTTTTACCTGCTTTATTATTTCTGATATGATTACTTTTACAGTCTCATGAAGTTGTTTCTTTATTTCAGCTGCTCTCCTCTTGGAGATTTCAGGTGTATGACTTCCATTTTCTTCCATTTCTATACTTCCCAGACTTGTTCTGTGTGGGCTGGAGGTCTGAGATTGCCTTTTCCTCCATCTTGGCATTCTCCTGTGTTCCTCTCAACAAGCTGGTCGTGGGGTTCCAAGCACTTCCTACATTGGTTGCCCCTCTGCAGTGTAAGGAAATAGGCCAGGCACCAGGGTTTCTCTAAACCCAGGTTCCCAGGGAGGTAGCAGGGCACGGAGCAGGCTTCTCCAAACCCAAGCAGCTACAGTGAGGCTTCCCTGATGGCCAGGGGTGCATGGGGATGGGGCTACTTCTCTCAGCCTGCTGTCTATAGCAGGACTCCCTCGATGGTGGCAGGGATGTGTTTGTCTGACTCTCCTGGTAGGTGCTGGCTGCCCAAAGGAAGAAAGGGTCTCCAATGGTGATCTGTGGACAGACAGGCCATATCCGACTGTTCCTACCTGCCGTTGCTGGCTGCCTGCAGAAAGCAATCTTCTCTATTAATTATTTTTTGGGATGAGATAGGACAAGGCCTAATAGTGGGATTTCAAAAGAACTCTATCTGGTTCTTATTGGTTATTTATGTATTTATTTATTTACTTATTTTCTTTAGGGATAAATATGTGTTTAACATTTGAGGCACTTTCTTTTCTTTCTTTTTTTTTTTTTTGTTGTTGTTGTTTGTTTGTTTGTTTGTTTTGTTTTACTTTGTTTTTTTAGACAGGGTCTTGCTATGTAGCCTAGGCTGGCTTTGAACTCAAGGCAATCTTTTTGCCTCAGCCTCTGGAATGTTGGAATTATAGGTGTGTGCCACAACACCCAGCTGAGGAACTTCCTTAACTTTAGTTATCCAAATGTGGAAAGTGTTTTGAGTGCCACCATTTGCCTCTATAAAGATTTTAAACTCATTTAAACAGATTTCAATTCAGGCAGAACACAGTGGTACAGTCCTAAAATCTCAACACTTTGAGAGGCTGACGAAGAGGGATACAAATGAGCCCCGCCAGGAAAATTTAGTAACTTGGTGAAAACTGACAACAAAATAAAAACAAAAGCGTGCTGCAGATGTAGCTCAGTGCCAAGGCCCTGAGTTCAACAACCAGCAAAGCAAAGCAAAAACAAATTGCAATAAAAAACCCACTGTCACAGGCTGAGTTTAGTAAATAAACTAGTTTTACATAAGTATGAACATTTCCAAAATCTAATTAAAAAACAAAACAGTGTTTTTGTTTGTTT
>RJWM01024592.1:9816-30626 GCA_004363535.1 Dasyprocta punctata | reverse complement strand
TTTGAATTTTACTTTTTAATTTTTATGAAAGTTGCACATGCACATGAAGGATCAAATAGATCTGCCAGGCTTAAAACAATGAATGACAATCAGCTACTGTTCACCTCTTCTTTCCTGCTTCCCAGAGACAACCCCTCCAACTTTTAACTTTTTATATTTTTGGTACTTGCCTCCATGTCTCCAAAGCAGAGTCATCTTATTACATCTTGAGTATTCTGTTTTAAGTGTTACATGAGAGGTGAGGGTGGATTGTCTCCATACATTGCTGTTCCCTTCTCACACATTTCCTGTGTCCTGTTTTCCCCAGCCCACTTCATTTCTACTACAGTTCTGGTTAGTTCAATACTCAGGATTTACCTTCTATCTTAGTGAGAGCTGGGCCATGTAGTTTACTATGATTTTTCCTATTCCTTCCCATCTTTTTTCTTTCTTTCTTTCTTTCTTTCTTTCTTTCTTTCTTTCTTTCTTTCTTTTTCTTTCTTTCTTTCCTTCCTTCCTTCCTTCCTTCCTTCTTTCTTTCTTTCTTTCTTTTCTTTAGACAGGTTCTCACTATGTAGTTCAGGCTAACCTTGAACTCACTATGTAGCCCAGACTGCTCTCTAACACATGGTGATTTTCCTGCTTCAGGCTCTCAAGTACTGGGATTACAGGCAAGCACCACCATGCCTGACTTCCTGCCCATTGTTTTTACTGTCCTTGTGTCTGTTCACCTAGCTTTCTGTGGGATTATTCTAATTCATCTCCAAGCTCTTGCCTTGGTGTGCAAATTTCCTCCCAATAATGCAGTAGATATTCCTCTTTTGGAGTAGTTGCTTCCCAAACCTCTGTCTGCTGAGATCTCAGCTGACTGATGTGAGATCTACAATCTTAGAATCATCCTTGGTTAACATCCTGAGGATTTTCTTCACCCTAAATCTCTCACTTGTGTTAGGAACCCTATCCAATGCATTTCATAGCCATTGTTTTTTTTAATTAATTAATTAATTTTTACCACCTCATTGTGATGAAGCATATCCTTCAGTAGCTTTCTGAGAAAGTAAGAACTATGCCCAAACCAAGAATGAGACATTTCTTATCTGGTCTCTAAGAATCCATCTTTTATGAGTTTTCATCTTTTTAGGAATTCCTCTCCTTTCTCTTCCATTTAATAAATAAATAATAGTGTATACTTTTAAATAAATAAAATAATAGTGTATACTTTTAGTTGATGATAGTTTAACCAGCATCAGTAGTTGTGCTAAATCAGGAAAAGTTTTGTGAACATGACTTGGGTGGGGGAAGATGAACATCTGGTTTTTCCTCCAGAGGCCCCAAGGTAGGGAGGCCCTGCATAGAGAATTCGGATTCAAACTCTCTGTGAGCCTGCTGAGTGCTAGGCACTGTGGGGGGCCGAGATATATGCCGAGAGGTCCTCGAGCCCCTGGACCATACACCCACTGGGAGCAAAGACCCCAAAGCATCTGGGGCTGCAAACTTTAGCCCAGGCATAGGTGCAGGAAGCTTAGGAGAGAAGCAAGAGATAAATCTATGAACTTGTGAGTGAGGGCCGGGCCCCTGTCCCCTAGGAAACTGAGGCATTCGTCCTGTTCCAGACAGGGGCCCCACCTGCAATGAGGTTGTTGTCTACACTGTTCCTATCAAGACAACTTTTTGGAGTCTTTTTTTTTTTTTTTTTTTTTTTTTTCAGTACAGGAGATTGAATCCAGGGCCTTTGCACTCAGTTACAATTCCAGTCCTTTTTTATTTTGAGGTGGGGTCAAAGTTCCTCTGAGTCTCTAAATTGCTCAGGCTGGGCTTGAATTTTCGATCTTCCTTCTCAGCCTCCCAGAGTGCTGGGATTACATGTGTGCACCACCCTCCCTAGCTCAAAGTCACTTAAATTTTTTTTTTTTTTTTTGAGACAGGGTCTCATTATATAGTCCAGGCTGGCCTTGAACCCACTATGTATCCCAGGCTGGCATCAAACTCTCAACAATCTTCCTGCCTCAACCTCCCAAATACTGGGGTTATAGGCGTGTACCACCATGTCTGGCTCAGAGTCACTTTTAAAGAAACCCCAGGTTTCTGGGTTGGTGAACATGCCCAGGTGCCAGGTCAGTGGCACACCCAGAGAGGGATTTTAGCTCCGGGCCACTCCCGTGACACCCTATGTGCTCTTTAGGCTCTGCCCAAGTCCTTTGCTTTATATTAAACTTCTCACAGCAAAAAACAAACAAAAAGAACAAATAAAGGCCACCAGTTTTAAGCCGGGCATGGTGGCGCACGCCTTTAATCCCAGCACTTGGGAGGCTGAGGTAGGAGAAGTGTTGTGAGTTCGAGGCCAGCTTGGGCTACATAGTGCGACCCTTCCACAAAAGACTAAGGCTGGGAGTTTGGCTCAATGGCTTAAGCGCCTGTCTTGCAGGTGTGAGGTTGTGGGTTCAATCCCTGGTGCCGCAAAAAAACAAACAAAAAAACCACACCAGTTTTAGAGGGTCCTGAGTCTCCTTTTAAAGCAGAAGTAGATGGAGAAAGAGACTTTTCCACAAAGTTCTTCAGGACAGCTTTCATGAACAAGCCGGAGAGGGAAGTGTCAGGGATTGGCATTGCTTCTTTGAGGCTGAGAAGCTGACTGCAAGCCTCTCACAGACTCCCAGAATCCTCTCTTGGCTCTGGCTTCAGGCTGCACCAGGACAGGGTCCCCTCCTTAGTCTCAGCTTCGGCCCATGCCCTTTGCTCCCAACCTGCCTTCCGGCCTGACCCACAAACTAAAGCCTTCTGTCCTGGGGTCAGCACGCTGCCTGAATGTGGTAACTAAGGGACCCTCGCAGGGGACAGAGCAGAGGAAGGAAGGGGGATGGGCTGAGACCTCAGCCCTCCAGCCCCAGCAGATGGTGAAGAAAAACACCTCTGGGGCATCAGGGCTAAGGGAAGGCGCTCACCACTGTGTGTGGGAGTGTGTAGGGGTGTGGGTCACCCCCTCTTCACTGAGTGCGGAGGCCTGGCAGGGAGTCTGCTTGTTTATCTTCCCTAGGGCCTGGTGTGTCTGAGCTGCGGATTCATGCTGGGCCGGGGCCATGACCCACCCCCAGGCCTGGTGCATCCTGTTGAATGCTGACCGGACCCAGGAAACTTCAGGAACAAAGAGGAGCCTGCCACTTCCTCATTCATTCTACACAGATCTTCCGTATGGCTCTCTGGGGGAGGGACCGAGTTCCACATTTGGACTCAATTTTGGAAGCCTTTACAATTCTACGGGCCTGGGCTTGGAACTGGGTGTTAACCTTGGTAGTTCTGGGCTGACTATACATGGTTGTATTCGTTGCTCACTGTGTTTGTTACTGTTACAATTGGGAAGTGGGCTAAGATTACAAAGAGGGACTTATCCAAGGTCACACAGCTAAGGCTAGCTGAGTCAGGGCTGGAACCTGGGTTACCAGGCTTTCCATCCTGCATCGTCTGCGTCTTGATGCTTAGGGCAGTATTCAGATGAATGGAGTGGCAGGCGATCTAAAATAGCGTGTGTTGGTGGGGAGGGATTGTAAGGCCAACAGATCAGGAAGCGATACCACTGAAAAGATATTTAATAACCACAGTTCCCAAGAAGACGGGGTGTGTCATGAGAGCCCCATGAGGAAAATGAGATCATTCAGGCCATAGAGGGGCACAGGGAAATGTGGGTGAGGGCCTGTACTGTGGCTGTGCCTGGCTGGCTGGCGTCATTTCAGGTTTTGCAGCCTAGGGGCTGCATGGATGGTGCCCTCTCACTGGGGGTGCGGACGCTGGATTGATTGCTGTCTGTTTAGAAAGTGCTTCCCCACAGGAGGAGTCCTTCTGGGGGTGACAGGGAGACTGGAAGCCAAAGCAAGGGGACTCAGGTATATGATTGGATTGCCTAGAAGAAGAAGTCCAGCAGATGCCTGAAAGTAGAGGTGAAAAGCATCAAGTGTGCAGAGACTAGAAACGCGGGTAATACACAGGATCCACTGAGAGCCCACCCTGGAGTGCCACCAACTCAGGAGCAAGCACAGATGTCACTGCTCAGCCTGATATGGGCCCATGAAGGCCTCAGACAAGCAACGGTCTGTGCGACTGCCACACACAATTTTAGCTCAGCATTTATTTATTTATTGGTTTTTGAGGCAAGTTCCTGCTAAGTAGTTCAGGCTGACCTTGTAGCCCAGGCTGGCCTCAAACTTGTGATGATCCTCCTGCCTCAGCCTCTTGAGTGCTGGGTTTGCAGATGTGCACCGCTATGCTTGGCCAGCCCTTCATTATTTAATGACTCATTTTAATACCTGTACTGTCTATTGGATGATGCACTCCCCCAGGAGAGAGACCAGGTCTGTCTGCCTCTTGGAGCAGCCTAGACACTAACCTAGGCAACGCAAATACCGAATCTGTGCTTCTGTGGCCGGTGGTGTTCTATGTGTGCTCGGTACATTTGTTTGCTTCTTCTTCACGATGACCTCCATAGGTGAGGTGCTGTTATCATTCTCATTTTATAGGCAGGGAAACTGAGGCACAGGAAGGTGTCATAGGTAACAGAGGTAGAGTAGGGATGTGAACCCGGGCCGTGTGAACCCGTGCAGGGCTTGAGAGTGGAAGGTGAGTGGTGCAGGGAGCAGGGATGAGCCCCCCTGGCCACGGTGTGGCCCTGGGAAGAGGCCGGTGCACGTGTGTTCCCATGTGTGACGGGTGGGGTGTGTTCAGCGCCAGGCGCGCTAGTATGGGGCATGGGGGTGGGAGCGGTGGATGGATGGACATGGCTGAGGACAGTTCATTCTGCCGGAGGAGCCACAAGGTGCTGGGGCTTTCACCACAGAGGTGTGTGTGGGTTGGGCCTCCAGGGAGTGAGGTGGGGGGCTCTCCAGACTGGTGACTGCAGCAGGAGCCAGGGCACCCCAGGGCCCGTGGGTATAGCCCAGGGGGTCAGTGTGCACCCACTTCCCAGCCTAGGCACCTTTTCTGAGGTGGGATTTTTACTATGTTGCCCAGGGTAATCTTGAACTTCTGGGCTGAAGCTGTCCTCCCGTCACAGCCTCCCGAGAGCTGGGACCACGAAGGAGTACAGCTCCTTTTTGCATCCGTTTGCGCCTTTGGTGTCAACTGGTGAACAGGCTGAGGGTGATGCCCGGGAATCCTGAGAGAGTGACAAATGTCTGGGATCCAATTCCTGACTGTCCACTCATCCAGGTGAAGAAAGAACTCGGAGCCTGGAGTGGGAAGCCTGGATTCCAGGTCTGCTTGGCCCCTGTGGTGTGTGGCCTGGAGCCTGTGGTGTGTGCGAGGTGGGAGACTGGTCCCCAGCCATATCCAGCTCCTCATCCCGGGAACCTGTGACTGTGTCACCTTGCCTGGGGAAGAGGGCTTCTCAGATGTGACAATGTCAAGGATCTGAGTTGGGAAGATTGTCCTGGATTGCAGGAGGCCCAGCCTAATATCCAGGGTCCTTGTAAGGAGGGGAGACTCAGAGCAGGAAGCTGTCACCATGGAAACAAGAGGGTCCCTACGGGGGTGGGGAGAGAAGGGAAGAGGAAGATATTCTGGAAGCTGGGAAGGCAGGAAACACGTTCCCTGGAGCCTTTGGAGGACACCGGGTTGGCAGTCACCTTGATTTGAGCCCACATGAAGCTGATTTTGTACTTCTCATCTGCAGGGCTGTAAGACAATAAATGGGCGGCATCTTACACCATTAACTAGTTGGTCATCTGTTGCTAAAGCAGTAGGAATTTAACACACCATGCCCCGTCTCCAAAACACACTCTTCACCTGTAGAATTCTCGCAGTGTCCCCGCCTTCTCAGTCTCTGAGGATTAGAAAGTAGAAGACAGAGCCAAGCAGGGTAGCGCGTGTCTGGCATCCCAGCACACTGGGAAGCTGAGGTAGGAAGAGCACTCGTGTGAGCCCAGCTTGGGCAGCTTGGGCAGCTTAGTAATTTAGGAGACCCTGTCTCAAAATGAAAAATAATGAAAGGGCTGGGAATGTAGCTCACTGTGAGGGGCCCGGGTTCAGCCCCCAGCACCACCACTAACACGCTAACACGCTAACACGCATGCGCACGCGCACACAGCTGCAGCAGGAGACCTGGTCTCCGCAGTTTGTTTGCTGTCTCGCCATAGCAGTTTACAGACCTTTCTGTGTAGGGCTCCAAATGTCCCGTTGTGAGGACCCCTGTGAGGGGAGAGAACCTTATCCCGTGGAATTCTAAGCCAAAGCCTGGCAATGCTACCCCAGGGCTGATGAAAAGAAACCTTCCTGGTAGGAAAGGCACCTCCTCCCCGGGTGGCCCTGTTCCGCGCGTTCTGCGGCTTGCGATGGGTTTGATTTTCTGTTCAGAGCCCGAAGCCGGGAGCTCCGCAGGGGGCAGCGGCGCTCTAGGCGGGAACCGCGCTCCGCAGGTCCCGGGAGGAAAGCCTTTAATCACGGGGCTACGGGAAGAACAAATCCAGGACTTGAAACGCGGCTTTCCCGCCGCTACTCGCCAGGAGAGCTGTCGCCGGTCCTCAGGGAAGCGGGCCTTTCTTGTGGTCAGCGGCTCCGTGCCCCTAAGACTGGGGCGCAGCAGCTAGAGGCAGGGCAGGGGCAGGGAAAGGTGGGCTCCTTCCACCTACCACCCCTGGGACATCTGCCTTTAATCACTGCTGAGAACAAAGCAGCCAAGTAATTGCCCGTGACCAGCCGGCAGAGGGCGGCTCGGGTTTCTCTGGGGTTGCAGCCAGGGCGGGAGTGTGGGGGAAGGGCTGGGGGTGAGGGGGAAGCTCAGCCTGGGGTCACTGTGCACCGAGGAGGTGCTGGAGGGAATCTTCTGCTACCAGGCTCTGTTCTTATCCTGCCCCTGCTGAAAGAAAGACTCAGAATCTGGGTGTAGTGATGCCCACACCTGTAATCCCAGCACTCTGGGAGGCTGAGGCAGGAGGATCACAAATTCAAACCCAGCCAGGGCAATTGAGTGACTTAGTGAGACCCAGTGTCAATATTTACAAACAAGCAAGCTGTGGCTCAGTGCAAAGGCCTTGAGTTCAAGTCATAGTACCACAAAACAAAAACAAAACAGAACAAAAACCCCAAGCAAGGCCCTTCCCCCCCAAAACCCAAGAAACAAAAACAAAACTCAGGCCAAGGTTTAAATTCCATGGCATAGCATTTAAGGCCTTCCCTGGATGTCTCTTCCTGATTCAGCCTCAGCCTTCTCCCCTCCCTGACCGCCCACTCTAGCCCCACAGGAGAGCTCCTCTGACAATTCCAGAGCTTTTAGTTTTTTGTTGTTATCGTTTGTTTGTTTGTACTGGGGATTGAACCCAAGGTCTTCCCACTGAGCTACATTCCCAACCCTTTTTATTCTTTTTATTTTGAAACAGGGTCTGGCTAAAGTATCCAGGCCAGATTTGAATTTGTGACTCTCCTGCCTCAGCCTCTCAAGAGTGCCCAGATTATAGGCATGTGCCACCAGGCCCAGATGAGATTTAGGTTTTTGTGAACGCCTCATGTGCCTTTCCTGGTCAGTGTAGTGGGGCTGGGCAAAGGGGAATTTTTGTGTCCTGGGAGACATCTGTGAGGCTCAGACTGGCAGTGGCAGGAGCTAGAGGGGTTGAGGTAGCCGAGGGATGCTAAGGAAGGAGGCGGAGAGGTGGCTGCTATATCCTGAGAGGTGTCTGAAGGCCTAAGGAGGGCCTGGAGAGAGAAAGAAGGGCTCTGGGGACATTGGGGGGGGGTCCCATCATCTAGAGGAGGACAGAAACAGGAGCTGGTGGGCTTCAGAGGAGGAGACTTAGGAGAAAGAGTTTCATCACCAAGACCTGGGCCTGGCAGCCAGGTGTGGTTGGTGGAAGGGAGGGCAAGCCAGCCAGGGGTTGGGAGGTGCGGTGGCTGGAGTGTGAGGGGTGGAACCCAAGGCCTTCACGCTGAGCTGCATCCCCAGCCCTTTTTTAGATTTTGAGACAGGATGATAGTTTAGCCCACTATTACAAGGTAACTGAGTAGCATATAAAACTACATGCTTAATGATCCTGGACATAATAGAACGTTTTCTGAAAATGCCACTGAAGCCTCTCTATAGACTCTAGTAATAACTCTATGTCCTATCCTGAGAGTTAACAGCCATAGATATTAAGATGGCTACTTTCAGATATGGGATGACTGTATGAGGTTAACTCCAACTGCAGGACATCTGAGTAGAAAGACCTCCTTATATGGGGAACAGAGAGCTCACTGCTCTTCTCATTGACCTAACTCTACTTGGGATTGACAACCCCCGAGTAGTGCATACACAGTATAATTTTACGGGTTGAAGGCTGGTTTGTAGCAGACTGGTTCAGTTGACCTGGAATTAGATGGGAAGCCCCCAGTGACTGGTCCTCTGGAACCAAATTATGGCCTTGGCTACCCCTGGATGAATAGGGAGATGCACGCTGGGACCTGTGTGGTTACAAGGCAAAAATATCAGCTAACCTGACAAACTTACCCCATCCTCCTATGACATCGATGTTCTAGAATTGTGTTTCATTGTTATAATCATTTGGCTTCTATCTTTGCCGCTTCTCTAGGATTAGAGGATGTCATGCAGTACACCAAGGCCTTAACTATCCTCAGTGGGCCTTAAATGACACCTTGACTGGTCTTTCTCTCCTACATGAAGAAGTAAAATTAATGAGGCAAGTTGTCCTCCAAAATCAAATGGCATTAGATGTTCGAACAGTAGCACAAAGTGGTACTTGTGCAATTATAAAAGCTAAACATTATGTACATTCCTGATCCTTCTGCTTGTATCTTTTTTTTTTTTTTTTTATGTGGCACCGGGGATTGAACTCACAACCTCACACCTGTCAGACAGGCACTTAAGTCACTGAGCCAAACTCCCGGCCCTGGTTTTTTGAGGCAGGGTCACACTGTCTAGCTCAGGCCAGCCTTGCGCTCGAGTTGTAGCCCAAGCTGGCCTCGAACTCACAACGCTCCTCCTACCTCAGCCTTCCGAGTGCTGGGATTAACTTTTGCTTATATCTTGATGGCTGCTCAAGACATTAAGTGGCAGGTTAATGTCATGTTGGATTCTGCAATTCTCTGGACCATCTCCTTACCCTCTTTGAGGGAGGTTATTATTGGCTCTTTCTGGTAGAAACATTTGTTGGTTATATTCATAATAGTCTTAATTTTATTCTTTGTTCCATGCATACTTAACGGTTGCTTTGGCCTTGTCTCCTCCAGACTTAAAGCTATACGTCTACCCAAGACAAGAACACTTGGTATCTATTGAGGGCCTTTAGATAGACCTCTGTGGAGTATCTCTGACTACTGATCACAACGACAACCGACTTCAGCTGGAAGTAACCAGAATGGTCATCACCCCTTACCCCTTCCTGGAAGTTTGGAGTGACTCTTCAGAGGGGAGAGTATTACAGACAACTGAGTTAGGTAGAAATACTGTAGGCAAACAGACAGGGCTAGGCCCTCAAGGGAATCAGTACAGGAAATGAGAACACATTATAACCGTGGCTGGAGGTGCATCTGTTAGAGGCCAGGCTTCGAGATGAAGGCAAAATGACCAGGCCTACATGCCTCCCTGAGAGAGCAACAGTAAATTAACATTAACATCAGTCACCCCAGGTGGGTGGCCGGAACCTCTGGTTCAACTCTTCCTAAAAAGGTCCTTGTTCTTTGTAGTCCTGTTACGTGACTTGGTTCCCCATTGGATCAACATTACCTAAGTGGCTAAACTTGTAATATTATTGGTTGATCATAGTGTTGTCCCGCGTTGTGCCTGCCTTGTGATTTTTCTCCCACCTTGTGATTTTGCTCTATAAAACTTCCTCTGTAAAATGGAGCCTGTGGCAACCCATTTTTCAGATCCCCTCCTGTCTCTCAGGAGCCCTCCCTCTCTCAATAAATATTTCCTATTCTTAACCTTTGTTGTTCCTTAGAATCCATTCTTCAGTTTTGGGGACCACGAACTTGGCATATTGGACATCTAGCAGGTTGGGAGTGTTACATTTATTTTCCCTATGTCACCAGGCTGCCCTTGCAGGGAACCTGAGGACTCCCCTGGAGACGAAGACAACCATGTGTGTCACAGCAGTGCCACTGGTCACCCCATATTTAGACCAGAGTTGGTTCTTTTGGACCAAGGCACAGTAGATCCATGTGGGTGGCAGCGGTGTGGGTATCAAATGTCAAATCCCACTCTGCTGGTCACTTCAGCGGCCACATTGCTGAGATTCCTATCAGGTTTTCCCCAAGTCTTCTCCCCTCCTCCATATCAAGAATTGAACTCAGGACCTTGGGCTTGCCAGGCAGGCACCATGCCACAGACCTATAACCCCAGCCCTCCAATCAGGTTTTATTTTCCCCTAGTTACACTGGGAACCAGTCTACCCCCTGGCTGCAGGAGGATGAGAGAAAATGCCAAGCAGGGATCCAAACTTTGCCTGACTCATCACCTGGCTGTGCCACCACTGCTGTCCCTTGTCTTCTTCATGTCTTAGTTTCCTCATGTGTGAAAAGGAGGCTGGAGCAGGAGGATCTTTCCAAGAGTACCTGCAGGGCAAAGATTTCCTAAGTCTCCATCCAGGTCCACTAGGAGGGCTTCATTGGCAAGCAACACACCTGAACCAGGTTCTGGTCGCATCCACTCACAGCCTGAAGTGCACTGCGGCTCTTCCCGCATGTCCCTGCCTCTATCAGGACCCGATCCTCCCCCTGAGTTGCCACTGAGACTGATGCCCAGAGTTTCAAGGGGCCAGGCTCTCGGGGAATGTCCTAGAGCATCCACACACCCTGCTCAGCACTCTATTGGTGACAGTGAATTAATTCTCTAATACCCAGGACACTGACACCCTGGGCTCTTTATAAGCTGCCAGCGGCTCACACATCCATGCATTTTTCTTAGTCCTGGGTGATGGTGACAACTGGATTTCTAGGACAAGAGCCCCAGCTGTAGGAGTCCTAAAATAGGCTCGGCATCACTCAAGGGGACAATTTGGGTCCCTTCATGGGATGATGGCTCCTGCCTGGGGTGGGAAGCAGCCTCGATTCCCAGCATGGCGGCCTCATTGCGGTGTCGTCTTTGAGGCCCTGCATTTGCATGGACCTGAGGTGGCTGCAGGAACTGGGCGTCCTGAAAGCTGGCGCTCAGTGTCCCTGTAACCCCTGAAAATGACTTCAGTTCCTCTTATCCTTTCCTTAGGCTTGAAGAGGGGTGAGATTCACCAGGTAAATTTAGGGGCGAACAGACTTTGTGGTCCCAACTCCTGAAGTGATTTGTCTGCCCACACGTAGCACTGGGCAAGGATGTGGCCCGAAGTGATTATTAATAAAGGAGACAGATGTTAAAATGAGGCAGAGATGCAAACCTTCATCCTGCTGTTAGTTCTCTATCAAGCCCCTATGTCCCTGGTACAGTGTTTTTGCTTTTTTTTTTTTTTTTTTAATGTGGGGTCCAGGGTCTTGCTATGTAGCTCAGCCTGGCTTTGAACTCTTGACCCTCCTGCCTCGGCCACCCGAGTGTATTCTTAGCCCCAGTTTACAGATGAGGCTTCTGAGCTTTGGGCACAGTGCAACCCACTGAAGCAGAGCAGCCCTGGCTCTGGAGACTGACTCTGTTTACCTGCCTGTCCCAGGCACTGCCCAGAGCCCAGGGCATGTAAGGGCAACCCCGCAGGCACCTTGAATGCGGTAGTGGCTCCATGGATGTCTGTGGCACTGATAAGTTATGCCCCCTTCCTCCGTGCCACTGAGGCCTTCTTTCCACCAGCTGACGCTCAGTAATTTGAGTCTGTGAAACAAAATGGCAACAGGCAGATCCACAGGACAGCAGGCAGGAGAAGCCATTTATTTATTTATTTATTTTTGGTCTTTTTTGAGACAGGGTCTCGCTATGCAGTTCAGGCTGGGCTTGATCTCACTTTGTAGCCCAGGCTGGTCTCAAACTTGCAACGACCCTCCTGCCTCAGCCTCCCAAGTGCTGGGATTACAGGCCTGTGTCGCCATGCCCGGCTGGTGAAGCCAATTATTAAATTAGACTCTGAATGATGTAATTTGAAGAACACGGGAGTTGCATAACCCTTGAAACCCACAGGAAGGCCGAATAGTTGGAGCTTAATTCCACTCCTCATAGATTTAATTTTTTTTTTTTTGAACTTTTGTACTGGGATTGAACTCAGGACCTGTGGTTGCCAGGCAGGCGCTTGTGCCATTGAGCTACATCCCCAGCCCACCCCTCATCATAGAGAAGAGGGGACTAGAGGTGATTTGGGAGGAAGAAAAAATGATTTATAGGGGAGACAAATGGGCCCAGGACAAAATTCATCTGGACACAGGCGTACAGGCGTAATGTCTGACCTTCGGCCCTTCCTCAGTGAGGGCAGTTTATCTTCCTTCAGCTCTGCCATCAACTGTGCTACTGTGGGTTTCAGACAGATGAGGGGACTCCAGGAAAAATCCTTCCCTGCCTTTGCCACTAGTGGCCCAGGGCTTTCTACTTGCTGTCATACGTGATGTATTCTGGGGTGTCATTTCCTGAGCCCCCAAAAATGCAGAGCCAGCGGTACTGGCAGCTGGCAGTAGGGGACATGGGGCGTGTGCTACTCTGAAGTTCATGGCAGTGAGATGTTTGTGTCCCAAGAGCCTCAGGGCCTAGGCCAAGGGCCAGGCACTGGAGCAGTGTGAGGCTCACCGGCCCGGATGTTTCCCGAGGCCCCTATGGAAATGCGCTTGGTTCTGGTGGCTCGACTGGGACCTGGTGGAATGTTTACGAGATGGGGCCATGGCAGGTCCTTAGGTCACTGGAGCACGTCCTCAAAAGGGACAGTGGGACCTTGATCGCTCAGCTTCTGCTTCCTGGCTCCTGGTGTAAGGTCTTTGCTCTGCCGTGCTCACTGCCAGGATGTGCTGCCCCTGCCTGCCCAAGGCCTAACCCAGTGGGTGGCCTGACCTTGCACTTGACCTCCCACCCTGGAAACCAACCAGACAGACCTTTCCCCTTAGAAAGTTCATTAAAGTCAGGCATGGGGATGCATACTTGTGATCCCAGCACTCGGGGAAGCTGAGGCAGGAGGATCTCAAGTTTGAACTTAGCCTGGGCAACTTAGCAATTTAGCAGGACTCTGTTCCAAGGTAAAAGTAAAAAGCGCTGGGGAATGTAGCTGATTGTGAAGGTCCTGGGCTCAATCTCAGTGCTGAAGAAAATTTGTTTTTTTCTACCTGTTCTGGAGGCTGGAGATCCCAGAGACTTCTTTCCTGTCTGGTGCTATATTCCCCATATTTTTCTGTGTCTTGGTGTCTTCCCGCTGTATGAAATTGGGACCGAATTCCCTCTATCGGTAAGCACCAGGTGGATAGAATTCCCTATCCCAAGACCCCATGTTAACTGGATTGCCTCTTTAGAGACTGAATCTCCAAATGCAGAACTGGGCTCTGGGGCTTCAAGATATGCATTTGGGGGAGACACGATTCAGCCCATAACTCTGAAACTGCTTTGCCAACCATAAAACAGGTCTTGGGGTGCTGGGCCCTGCGACTGCGGGAGAGGCCCGAGCAGGGCTGGGGACTGGCTCCTCTGCCGGCTTCTACCCCTTCATCCACGAGTGGCAGCCTGACAGTGGTCCAGGTTACTCAGCTGAGAATGGCTTTTTTTTTTCCCCTTCCATACTGGGATTGAACCGAGGGCCTTTACACTGAGCTACACCTCAAGCCCTTTTTTATTCTTTATATTAAGACAAGGTCTCGCTAAATCACTAAATTACACAGGTTGGGCTGGAACTTGGGATCCTCCTGCCTCAGCTTCCTAGAGTGCTGGGATTACAGGAATGTGCCATCATGTAGGAGCCCACTGGCTTCTTAGGAAATGGGCAAGGTGTAACCAGGTAATTAAACAATGGAAACGTAGGGAAGAGGTTTGGGCCTGAAACTGCACACCCCTACTCTTAAGGTAACCATGCCAGGGTTCAGGACCTGGCCCACAGCACAGCCTTGAGCCCACTGTCCTGAAGAGCCCAAGGTGCCCCGAATGTCGCTGGCTCAGACAGAGGCATGGTTGGCTCGTGGGGTCCGATGTGGCGAACATGAGGTCCCACAAGGCGTCAAGAGGGGAAGGGGTCAGAATGGAGACCGGCAGGAGAGTTGACCAAGCAGAAGGCAGAACGGCCACAGCTGGGGGTGACGCTGGGGAATGAGTGGACCACAGCTCGCCCTATGGCGGCAGGTGGCGGAGCCTTCAGGGAAGCTGAGGCTGGTGGTCCAGTGAAAGAGGAATCCCAGCATTCTGGGTGGCTGAGACAAGAGGATTGCAAGTTCGACTCCGATGAGGGCATCTTAGACAGACTGTCTCACAATGCAAAATGAAAAAGGACTGGGGATGTGGCTCAGTTGCGGGATCGGAGATGGCCGGCAGACTGCTCCTGAGCCCTTGGGGCAGGCTCATGGGGTGCTGTCCCTTCTTTTCTCACAGACAGCCAAGCCTCTCCCGCCCTTTGGAAATGCACACAGGTGTGGATACAGAGCCCTTGCTGCTGGCGGAGCAGAAGCAAGGGCCCAGGCTGCGGAAATGTCCCCTGGGTAACTGGAAGAGTCTGGAGTCGCCGTGAGTCTTGGGTGGGCAGGACCTACTGGTCCCCTGGGCTGGACAGCTGGGTTCCTGGCCAAGCTCAGCTTTTAGTTAGGGCTGGGCCACGGGCTGAACCCTGCAGACTCTCTTTTCCCACCTGCAGAATAAGAGAGGACAATTGCCAAACTCGTGACACTGTGGGTTTGACCATCTAATCAGCAGGGACATCTTGGGCATGGTTTGCCTTACCAACAACGTGGGTGTGCTCATTTAGCCCGCACTATAACCTGGACGGGTAAATGTGTTTTCAGTCCTGGGTATTGAACCCAGAGCCTTCTCACTGAACCACATCTTCACTCCTTTTACAAATGTAAATAATTTAAGATGTGGTCTTGCTAAGTTGTCAAATTACTCAGGTTGGGCTCAAACTTGTGATCCTCCTGCCTCAGCCTCCTAGAGTACTGAGATTACAGGTGTGCATCACCATGCCTGGCTTAGATTTTTTAAAAATATAATTGAGGTTCAATTAGGGCATATCAGTTTGCCTAAGTCACACAGCAGACTGATGGCTGAAGCAGGTTGATTTCTCTCTCTTTCTTTCTTTCTTTCTTTCTTTCTTTCTTTCTTTCTTTCTTTCTTTCTTTCTGTTTGTCTGTCTTCCTTTCTTCCTTTCTTCTTTTCTTTTTCTCCTTGAAATAAAATGGATTTGGAAAAAAAAAAGAAAAACAAACAAGCAAAATCAACAGAACAAAACAAAAAAACCCAAAGCAGGTTTCAAACTAGGTCTCCTGGTACCTTTGGGGAGGCAGGTTGACTTTTGACTACCTTTCCCTCTTCCAAGGCTATTTTATTTCTGCCAGTATTGGTAGGATGTTTTCTCCTAGCAAATTGTCCAGTTGTCAACATTTTGAAAATTTGTAATGTAAGGTCATATACAATATCTATTTATATATTTTAGTGTCTGGAATTGTTCTTGTTCTTTATGTCTATATGTATGCCTTTTGTTTGTATTTTATTAAGAATGGTTTTTGCTTTGTTGATTAGATTTTTTTTTCAAAAGCCTGTTTGTGTTCTGTTGATTTTTTTAAGAGACAGAATCTTGCTAAGTCACTAAGTTGCCCAGGCTGGATGAACTTGTGGTCTTCCTTCCTTCGCTCCCTCAGTACTGAGATTACACAGTGTGCCACTGTGCCCAGCTCCTTTTTTTTTTTTTTTTTTGTCTTTTTGGTCTTTTTGAGACAGTGTTTCACTATGTAGTTCAGAGTGGCCTTGAATGCACTTTATAGCCCAGGCTGGCCTTGAACTAGCAGAGATCTTACCTCAGCCTCCTATGTGCTGGGATTACAGGCGCCTGTCATCACATCTGACCATTTTTTATAAAATGAAATTCATTTTGATTGTTCTTTGTTAATTAATTTCTTTTTCAATTTTACTTTCCGCTACCCAGTGTGTTTTTCATTGCTACCTTCGTTTATAGCATTTTTTTTTTTTTTGGTTAATCGAGTTTTCCCTGTCTTTTTTCTTTCTTTTTTCTGATTTTGGTTGGTTTGTCAGTATCACATTTTCCTTGCTAGTGTTTACCTTAAGATTCAAAACATATTTAATCATGTATTTTTATACCACACTCAAAATTGCATGACTTCTAAAGTCTTTTTTTTTTTTTTTTTTGGTACCAAGAATTGAACTCAGGACCTCATGCTTGCTAGGCAGGTGCTGTGCCACCGAGCTATGTCCCCAGCCCAGTCTTTCCTTAAATAAGACAAAAATCTCTGCAACTTTTAGTTTCCTCACAACTTTTCCTCTTTGCCATCTTCCATATCAAGGTCACCTTTATTTTAGATCTAGGCTGTTATTAAATCATATTGGTTTTTTTTTTTTTGGCCCATAACTGCTACTTATGTTTAATATCTTCCTTCTAGGTCATTTGTTTTGTGAGAATAAATTCTGTAGTAATTCAGAAAGGCTGACTGGTAAACTCTTTGGGATCTTTTTGCATCTGAAAATCTTTATGTGATTTTTGCCCTTGCAGGACAGTTTGGCTGGGTATAGAATCCTAAATCTTTCTCCTTAGAACTCTGAGGCAGTTGTATCTCTATATTCTTGAAACTGATGTTTCTGATAAAAATTTAATTTAAAGTTATGGTAGGTAATCTTTCACCCTTTCTTTCAATGGCATTTAGTATTTTTTCTTCATCCTGATCAGAAATCTCAAAATAGCACTCAGTGGGCCTTTCAAATTAGGAGTCATGTCTTTCTTTAGCTCTGGGAAATGTTATTATTTCTTTAAGTACATTCTTCAGGAAGTTCTCTTTGCTCTCTCTTATTTCCCTTCTGTATTTATTAATAGGTGTTTGTATGTGTCTAAGTTCTTTATCTTCTCCCTCACATTTTCCATCTCTTTGTGTTTTTGCAGGACCTCCTGGGAAGCATCACAGACTTCCGCCTCATCAAAAACTCCTTAGCTGTTTCCGCTGTGTGTATGTGCGCGTGTGTGTGTGTGCGCGCGCGTGCACGCTTTCTAGTACTCAGGATAGAACCCAGCCAGGACCTTTGCACTGAGTTACACCCCCAGCCCTTTTTACTTTTTATTTTGAGACAGGTCTTGTTAAATCACTAAGTCGCCCAGGCTGGGCTCCACTTGAGATCCTCTTGCCTAACTGCACAAAGCTACCACCACCTTCTATTCCCTGCCCGTGGCCCCCCACTCTTGCTCAGCTAAGGGACCTTTTAGAGCTCAGCTGGTGGCCTTTCATAGGACAGGCCCCGCTCTGTCCCACAGCTCCGTTGGACCTGTCATCTGTGCTCCTGGTTGTAGCCTCTTCAGCCAGAGCAGGGTTCCAGAGGCAGCAAATGACCACCCTCACCATCCCACAGGAAGTGCCAGGGTCAGAAATGATGGGCTGCAGGTCCACCAGTGTGGGTGCCCCTGGGCTGGCAGGGGGCCTCGGTGGGCCTCTTACCCACTGAGAAAGTGCCTGCAGGATTTGCTGGGGTGCCTGCTCCCCCAGCTTGGCCGCTGACCTCAAGGTCCTCAGGAGCAGCCAGCACTGATGTGACTCCTGCTCTCTCCACAGGCACTGGTGCCATCACACGGTGACGCGGACGGTGTCCTGCCAGGTGCAGAACGGCTCGGAGACCGTGGTCCAGCGCGTGTACCAGAGCTGCCGGTGGCCCGGGCCCTGTGCCAATCTCGTGAGGTAAAGGCCCTGGGCTGGCCCTTGCCCTCTCTGTTCCTTGGGGCGGATCCAGCCGCAGCACAGTGCTGGCAGGGCTGGGTTGGTGCTCGGAGACCAGAGCCGGGCACGCGTTCATGGAGCACCGTGTGTATGCAGTGGGGGGATGTATGTGCACAAAGGTGACCGGTGCCTCCACCACGAGGGGAACGCGCAGACACCACAGATGCGGGGTGAGGGGATGGCGGCAGCAGGGAAGGGCAGGTGGACCCGAAGAGGGAGCTGGCTAGCTTTGGGGCTCCAGACTAGAATATGGTAGGAGTGTGCTCTTTTAACCCCGCCCACCACAGCCCTATGCCCTCAAGCCCCACCCTCAGAAGCCCACCCTCGTAGCCCCGCCCCGCAACTACTGAAGCCCCGCCCAGGACCCGCCCTCAGCAGGCCTCGCCCACCCCGTGTTCCTCCTCTTGCTGTTCCATCCCCTCCCCCCACAGCCCTGGCCCGGGCCTGGCCCTCTGCCACAGGTCGCCATCTCTGATCTCGCTCCCAGGCCTGGCCTTCTGCGCCTCCGGGTATGCATCTCCCTCCCTCCCTCCTGCTCCCCCTCCAGGCAGCGCTGCAGCTCGGATATGGCGCCCTCTAACCTGTACCCTTGCCACCCTGGGGCCTCTGCCTCGTGGACCCCTCCCCATCTCTGCTGTTCCCACGCTCGGAATCCTGGGACGGCCTGGGGTCTTCAGGGAAACAGAACCATGGGCGGGTCCACCCTTGGGTGGGGCCCAGGCCGCAGTTAGGAGGCTGGCAGGGGGAGAGCAGGGGACGCAGGCGGCGCCCCGCTGGGGTAGAAGGCTGGCTGCCGGCACCCGGCGTGGTTGATAACGCGATTCACGCCACCCGTGATGGCCGTGTTGCTCTCGCCTAAGACCCGCCCACGCGTGTGTGACCGCGAATTGAGTACGGGCCCTGGCAAGGTGACGGAGTTACGGCGCTAACCATCGCTGGGCAGTCTTAACAGTGGAGGTTGAGCCCACCAGCGTCACGCGGCGCTGCCTGCAGGGATCAGCACCCCGTGCCTAGGACCTGAATCGGGCGTGTGGGTCCCAGGGGGGTGCAGATGGGCTCTGGCCGGTTTTGTTTTGTTTTCGAGATTCCCGTTCTATCTTTGGTTGTTGTGATTATGAAGAAAGGTGATCTATTAAAAATCCCCACATTACTCGGGAGGCTGAGGTAGGAACGTTGTGAGTTCGAGACCGGTTTGGGCTACAACGCGAGCGCAAGGCCGGCCTGAGCTACATAATGCGACTCTGCCTCAAAAAACTAGGGCCGAGAGTTTGGCTCAGTGACTTAAGCGCCTGTCTGGCAGGCGCGAGGCTGTGAGTTCGATCCTAGATACCACCAAAAAAAAAAAAAAAAGAAAAGAAAAAGCCCGTATTACAGAACTGAGTATGGTACAAAGTGAAATGCGCTCCTCTCCCAATTCCATTGCTACAACCCCAGTAATATTTCCATTCCAGAGTCCGTAATTCCCAGAACTGTCCTCATTCCAGAGATTTTTTTTCCTTCCAGAAAAATATTTTGGGATCATTTCCCATGGAGCCACCTTTTTAATACCCATGTAGTATTTCATCATAGGAAAGGACCGTCGTTCATTTCCCACGTCTTTGACTGATAGATGTTTAAAGGTTTCTTAGTTTTTGCTTTTACGGACTACACATCAATACGTATCACTGTATGTGTATGTATGTATGTATGTTTGTACAACTGTTTTTTTTTTTTTTTTGCGGCACCGGGGATTGAACTCACAGCCTCGCGCCTGCCAGGGCAGGCGCTTAAGCCATTGAGCCAAACTCCCGGCCCTGGTTTTTTTTGAGGCAGGGTCGCACTATGTAGCTCAGGCCGGCCTTGCGCCGCGTTGTGGCCCAAGCCGGCCTCGAACTCACAACGCTCCGCCTACCTCAGCCTCCCGAGTGCTGGGATTAAAGGCATGCGCCACCACGCCCGGCAACTTTTTTTTTTTTTACTTTTTATTTTGGAATAATTTTAAGTTTGTAAAAATAGTAAATGAAGTTTCTCTATACCAGTACCTTTCACCTGGCTTCCTGTAAGGTGAACAACCTACATAACCACTGTACAGGCATCCAAGACAGTAAATCAAAAGTGACACCATATTATAGATAGGCCTTCTTTAGATTTTGTCAACTGTCCCCATAATATCCTTTCCAAGCAGGGCATGATGACACACAACTGTAATCCCAGGAATTGAGAGACTGAGACAGGGGGATTATTGTGAGTTCAAAGCCAGCCTGAACTAGGTAGGGAGACCCTATCTCCAAACAAAATAAACAAAACAAAGCAAACAAAATGAAACACATAAAGCAGAACAAAACAAAGTGTAGGACCTGCTTAGGAATTTAAACTCTTCTGGCACCTCAGGGCCCTTGCGCTGATGCATTTTCAGTGGTCTCTTGTCTCTGTTTCTTGATGCTTTTGAAAGTGCTGGCCTGTGGTTTTGTGGCTATTCTCTGACTCTTCCTCATGAGTAGAGAGAGATGGTGCATTTTCCGCAGACCCTGAAAAGTGATGATGGGCCTTCTCTGTATCCATGCATAAGAAGTGTAGAGAGGTGATGTTGATATAGGAAAAATGATCCCAGACCTCCAAATGATATGGGGGAATGAAACTCCCAACCTACTATACGTCTGGCGCGAGTTCGTGTTCTCTAAAATCGAAGAATGAATTTTAGGAACGACGGAGGATAAGAGCAAGATATATTTATTGAGGGAAAGAAAGCTTCTGTCTGAGGGACAGAAAGGGGCCCGAGCGGGTTGCCAGGGACTCTGTCATTTTCAGGGACTTTTATACAGTAAGACCATGAGGTTAGACGGGTCCAAGGCGGGGAAAATGGGAATCTGCAAGGTGGGCGTAAGGTGGGACATAACTACAGTTAACCAATAAGACTAACTGCTCAGGTAAAATTGATTAAATCAAGGACAAATGGTGAAGCGGGTCACGTAGTAAGCGAGGGATGTTTAAGGATAATGACTCTTCCTGTAAAAGGGTGGGATGCTGATTCCTGACTTCCTCAGGGTGATATAGAACTATTTAGAATATCAATCCTTAGG
>RJWM01024591.1:0-30620 GCA_004363535.1 Dasyprocta punctata | reverse complement strand
TTTTTTTTTTTTTTTTTTTTTTTTTTTGCGGCACCGGGGATCGAACTCACAGCCTCGCATCTGGCAGACAGGTGCTTAAGTTGCTGAGCCAAACTCCTGGCCCGTAGTTGGGGATTTTTAAAGGCAAGATTCTACTCTGCACATAGATACCTATTTTCCTAGGAGTATATGTAATTTATGAGAGTTCTGGTCAGGAAGAGAACACTACAGCTTGGCAGAGGGGACCAAGGAGACTTCCTGGAGGAAGTGAAACTCAGTGGAAATGAAAACAGAAGAGGATGAGTCTTAAGGTAGGGACAGTGGTTAGGATAGGTTGTCAGGGTTGAGTAGAAGACAAAATGGTTGATGAAATATAAGTCCAAATTTAAAGTTAAATGGCTTCAAAATGATAACATATGAAACACCTCCCTAAATACACATACCTTACTCTTTGACTTTTATACACATAAAAATTAGAAACTACATATTACATAGAATTCATGGAAGGGAAACAGGCATTTTTTTAAACATATTCTTATGTGTAGTACCATCTCAGGTACTAGTAAGAAACAAGAATTTATTACAAAATCATCAAGTATATATAAACCAATCCACAGGCTGATAAAATAAAAATGCAAAGCCTGATCAAAACTGATATTTAAGATTTAATACATAATAGCGTTCAAGCATTTTGCTATCACAATAGTCCCCTGGCTCATCAGAATGGGGCCAGAATCATTACCAGTCCCAGTTCAACATTCCTTTCCTCAAAATTACTTATTATTTTACTACAAAGTCAGTTTATAAAGCAACATTTTGGGACCTGCCTCACTGATTGTGTAACTTTGAAGATAAGTCTAGATTTGTGGTATCCACAGGTTATATACTACTTAATTGAGGAACTTGAATCTCATGTCTGCTGCCTATGGTTACATTGCCCTGAGAGACTCACCTTTTCCATCTGAGGGTACGTCTTTAACTACCAAAGCAGGATTAGGATATACAAGGGTCAGCCATGATCTGAGAACTAAGAAACTATGTGAAAATTCCGTGTGATTTGTAGTAGCACCCAGTCCAACTGAAACTTGTCAAAGATCAGATCAAGGACAACTTTCTTTGAAAGGCAGAATTAGTATGATGATCTTTGTCTCTCAGCTCTCACATTTGGAGGGAATCTGCTTCCACCATTTTTCTTGAGGGTTGGCCCTAGGCAGCCATATTAGCATTTGATACTCTGAGTTGAGTGAACAAAATCACCTGATCGTGGCTGGCTTCATCAGATTCTTCCGGAAATTTGAACTAGAAATGCTAAAACCAAGTCAGTCAGACACTGAAGGCTAAAGTAACTAGCATGAGTGGCTCCAAGGGGTCACATGGAAGTGAATGAGTGAGCAGAAACACTGCTTTCAAGAAAAAAATGAAATTGATGAAAGGAGGAAAGAAGAGGTAGAGATCAAGCCATTCGGAGAGAGGAGAAATAATATGGCTGCCTGTTGATTTTCTTGACGTTTTAGTCCCCAATATCCATTCCGTCAGGCCCTCAAAACAAGGTTCTATTTTCACTTTCTATATGGGTCTCTATTCCTTAAAGTCCAAAGACAAACAGAGGAAATCTGAAGCTAATTGAGGTCCTGAGTACCCTCCCTCCCCTGAATTTCACCATAATATCATAGCAGCCCTTTCTTCTTGGAGATTGGCCTAAAAAGGCTCCCCAAATAAAGAAAACAGGGACCACTAGAGGATGAAGTTCAATTGCAGTGATGCGTTTCCAACTGGCTTCTAATTTTTTGAATGTGAGTCAAACTGAATGAAGCACAGCAGGTGGAGGTACATTTGCTGAGCTGCTTCTCTCATGTATTTCATGTAAAAATGTCAAGATTTATTGTAAGGAGTTGCCCAACAACTCACTGGGTTACGGGCAACTCAATCTCTCAATAGGCTCTAAAATAATGACTGTCAGTTGGTAAAGAAAATACTAGTGCATTAGGTAAACATATTGACTATGTTGAACTTAAATCTAAAAAGGCTTATGATAAATAAGAATATGAGAACTATACTATTTATTCATTCCAGAAGTTCCAATATGGAGTTTATAATAGGTAATGTATTTCGGGGTGCTGCAAATACAAATACTTCTTAAAGAAAGCAGCTGACATCATAGGCCAAAGGCAGAAATTATTAAATCAACTTAGCAAATACTGTCCAGTCTTATTAGTGAATAAAGTGCTTCTGCAGGAACCATTAGCTGTAAGTACTCCACAGTGGTTCCAGCCTCTGCACATTAGTTAAGCAGGATCTGGTCTGGCCAGAGTTGGAATAAGTAATCTCCAGGCAAAAATAAAACTTGACAAAAAATTATACATCCAGAAGGAGGGTCACTGTGGCCCACCAGAAACAGGGAAATAATTTTCCAAAATAAAGCAGTGTCAGATAAGGCCCAGGATAATGGGTAATTAGTTCATTTTAACTAGGTGCTTTGATGTAATCAGATTATTACAATGCCAGTCCCTAGGATTTGCTTGAGGTTGTTGCATGTCCTAGCAGTTCACAGACAGATGAGTGTTGGAGAAGCATCACTCTGCCCTGTTAACACCAAGTTCCATTCTCAAAGGAAATTGCCATAGGATTCATGACCATGGGCACTGGGCCATGAAAAATTGTTCTCTTTCCTCAACCTGTCTTGCATAGGGGTCCTAAGTCAAGTAAAAACAGCAAAACAGAAAACCAGATACAAATCAACAAACACTGAGAGCTAGTCACAACATGTCCTTACTGGTAAAAACTTTACTGCACTGGTACCTTTGGACAAACACTATGCCAGGCACTATGATAAATGCTGGATACACACACCAGGTAAATCTGTGCACTTACAACCTAATGGGGGATAAAAATGACCTCAAGCAAATAAGCAAACAATTGTCCGTACCAATTGTGGTCAGTGTTTTGAACAAAATACACTAGAGTAGAGTAATGTAATACACAAGAAACCAGGAGTGAAAATAATGGAATTGGGGATGTTGCTAAGTGTAGAGCTCTTGCTGAATAACACTGAGTCCCAGGCTCAATCCTCAGTACAAAGATACATCAATGCAGAAGTTGGTAGGGATCTACTTAGTGTGGCCACAGAGATAGTGACAATGTGGTAAGTCACTTCAATCCAACCATCATCCCAGTATTCAACTCCACTATC
The DNA here is from genome assembly GCA_004363535.1 of Dasyprocta punctata. Lineage (NCBI taxonomy): Eukaryota > Metazoa > Chordata > Mammalia > Rodentia > Dasyproctidae > Dasyprocta > Dasyprocta punctata. The sequence goes on along the minus strand of RJWM01024591.1, from coordinate 27,451 downwards.
ATCAAGATGACACAGATGAAGAGTGTTGCTTTGCCTCAAATAATCAAACATTTATTAGGGAAGCTCTGAAAAAAGGGAAAGATACCCAGCACGTTTGGGCACAATAGAAGAAAAATCAATTTCCAACACAATTTTCTATGAGTGAGGGGCAAGTACTGGAACCTGGGATCTGTTCTGGGCAATTTCATTTCAGCTTCACAGTCTTACAATAAAAACCACAGATTTACATCTACCGAGAGTTGCATTGGAGGACAAGAGGTACAGACTAGCTAGGAAACCCCAAGACTGGCATTCTCAGAGCTGGCTGTGAGCCTGGTTTTCATGGGAAAGTCCTACTTTCATTAGACAACTGTCTAGCACTTTGAGAGACTGTGACAACTCATTCCTGTGGATAAAATACTGCAGCTCCTGTTAGGGCAAATCTCACCTCTTCTCTGCAACCCCACCAGTACAAACAACTAAAATACGTAGGGTTAGGTGAACTTGGAGAGACCACCAGAGAGAACTGTTCTTTTCTCACAGGAGGAGGTGGACCAGTGATGCTGTTTTACACTTCTATGAAAAGCAGAGGGCTTGAAGTTGCGGATCTTGAAAAAATCTAAGGTCATTGTGTTCTGCGAAGAGCTTCGGAACTGAGTGTCTCTAGGTTCTGAAACCTGGGTGTCAGTGTAACACCTGGGTGTGGTCTTGGGCAACTAAAAACTCACTTCGGTCTTCAGTTTGCTTATCTGTGAAAGGAGTGGGATGGTGAAAGTCAAATGAGACTTTCCAGAGCAGACCTCTGTATGAGACCTTTGTACCATTTAAATCTGAGACCACATCTTAAAATGACCTATCCCAAAAATTTAAGTAACACAAAAGACAAAATAAAAGAACTGTGAAAAAATAAATAAAAGAACTGTGATGGTGGTTGTCACTGGTTTTTTTTGGTATTTTGAGACAATGTCTTGCTGTATAGTTCAGCCTGCCCCTGAACTCACTATGTAGCCCAGGCTGACCGGAACTCATGGCAATCCTCCTGCTTCAGCCACCCAACTGCTGGGATTATAGGCATGTGCCACCATGCCCAGCTTGTCACTGGCTTTTTCAAGCTCAGTCTTTTCATCTACAAAATGGTGATAAACCTTGCCTCTTAGGATTCTTGTGAGGATCACCTAAATTTTTGACATTTGAAAGTACTCTATAAACTATTGAGGAGTTACTAACTCTGAAAAAAATGAGAGGTTCACATTGTGTAAGACAAGATGACTCCCACAGGTACACATAAGTGAACCCTTGGAGACTTCTTTCCCAGTGGATAACAGAGAGTAAGTGGGAAAGAGCAAGGTTTAGGAACTGGACAATCTCCTGTGGCTATCTGTGAAAATTCAGAGCAGTTGCTTCACCTCTCTATGGCTCCATTACTCACCTCATTGTAAGAATAACTAACACCTTGTCTCAGGGAAGCTATGAAGCTCAAGCAGTATAAACTACTGACTTAGAAAGTCCCAGAACACAGTAACACTTAATATTTGCCATTAGGGTAGCCAAAATACCTTAGCATGCCCCCCTCCAAGATTAGCACAGTCAAATCTGCACCAAAAGTCTAGGGGAAGAAAGAAGTCTTGGAAGAACCTGCTTTGCATTACCAGAAGTTTCTAGTGTAGTCATCAAATAATTTATGTAAAATGCATCTACTTTTCCTATCTTCAAATGACACAGTACATAGCAGCAAATGTCAAGAGGGAAAAAATAGCAAGTGCCTGTTTCCTCACAGATGAGACACTCCATGTGGCACGTAGCAGGGCTGTACTGCGGCCGCTCTGACCTGCAGCTATAAGTTCACTGCCTTCTTCATATCCCTAAGAAAGGCAAGCAACGCCCTTCCCACAGTTAGCCTACTATAAGCTTCGCCTGGGGAACTTATTTAAAAAATCCCAATTCCAAGCCTTGCCCAAGAAAGCTTAGGAAGAATCCCTCAGGGACAGACTACCCCAAACAAACTCTCTGTTTAGGACTGGTTGAGTGACACTGCACAGCGGCCTCATAGCTATTTCCTTGCCACTTTCCCTTTTCCCCACCTCCACCTCACAACTTGGGAAAGTGTTCTCTGCAGCTTTGCAGCTTCCATTAACGGCAGGAAGGCTCTCTGCACCTGAAGACTACCAATGCCTTGAAAACAAATTTGTTGATGGAGACAGCTTTTCATTATCCAAGTCAATGTGAAAATTCTAGTTTACAATGCCTGCAAACATTGTGATAATAAAATATAGCTCTTCCTAAAGGACAAGGGAAGTCCAGCCCCTGTTCCAGGAAGCCCTGGGTGGTGTGCCCAGCTAATCCAACCTCTTTTCTCCTGGGTTCTCTTCTGCCATACAGATGGAAAATTAAGTTTTGTTTCCCTCTCATCATAAAAACCTTTCCTTTAGGTGTTGGAGAACACAGAGAGAGAGAATCTTACCTTTTGCTTCTCTCCTTGCTGAAGGCTAAAGAGTAAGGAGAATAAAGAAAAGCAAGGTCACAATACCTAAGGAGCTAAGAGGTACCCCTGGCATAGACCCAAGGCCCTGGGTGAGACATTAAAGCATAACAAGCCCTAGCAAGGCACTGACAAGAGTTGCTTGTGTGCCTAGGGGCTGTTTTTGCAGCACAGGCAAACTCTGCTGTCTATCAGGACACTCACAAAAAGTTCACAGAGTGTCTTGTATATTTAATATACCAGGCAGGTGCTATGAGAAATACAACCCATGCTCAGGCAAAATCTCTCCACTGCAGGAGCTTACAGTACAGTGACAGCTGGCTGACACATTCATTAAAAAGATCAACAACAATAGGTTTCAGAGGTTTGGAGAAGGGAAAGATCATTTTCCACTAAGTGGATTGCAAAACGCTTTAGAGAAATTTCCTTTACCTAACCCTTCATTTTACCAATAGGAAAGTTAACCTCTCACTCTGAATTCTGAAGCCTAAAATATAGATCCTTAGGAAAGAACAAGTCCAGGCATCCATCCCAGGTTTTCTAATTCTAAATAAATCAACAGATGTTTACACCTACTGCGTTCTAGGAAGTGTTCTCGGAACAGAGGAATACAGGATCAAAAGACAGCCCCTGTCCTCAAAGATCTTGTGCTCTAGTGTTAATTCTATCATATCTCAGGCCACAGTAAGAACCAAGGGATAGAATCTGAAAGATAACAGCCCGAAATGTGGATGACAGCAGGGGGGAGTGTCTATTCCAAACACGCACAGCAACGGGAAATTAAGAGGTTAAGAGGTTTTCAAAGGAATAAAAGTTGAAAAAGTTTTTCACCAAGATATCTTCTAAGAAGCTTGCTCAATTTGCACATGATTTCCAGCACACTTAACATTCCTTTGATTTTCATTATTCTGTTAATTTGCATGTATATTGTCCTACTATCTTGGCCTTAAGCTCCTCCAGTAAAGGCACAGGTTTTTTTTAATGTGTGTTTTGTTTATTATGGCATTTTTACCCATTGTTGTCACTCAGATTATACTGATTGGCAAGGAGAAACTACTTATCCTTCTAAAAAAGTATGACAACCCCTTGGCAAAGGTAAAAATCAAGCAGTTTCTAGATATTGATAGACCAATTACACAGTGACATGTTTCAAGTTTCTCAATTCATGCTTTGCCCAAAAATTGTAATCATTTTTCCATTTTGCAGTTTTGTCTTAACTGTTTTGTTTTTCTAAAGTGTGACTCAGCTGGGCGTGGTGGCACACACCTTTAATTCCAGCACTCGGGAGCCTGAGGTAGGAGGAGCCTTGTGAGTTCGAGGCTGGCTTGGGCTACATGAGCACAAGGCCGACCTGAACTACATTGTGCAACCCTGCCTCAAAAAACTAGGGCCGGGAGTTTGGTTCAGTGGCTTAAGTGCCTGTCTGGAAGGCACGAGGTTGTGAGTTCGATCCCCAGTGCTGCAAAAAAAATATATAAATAAATAAATAAATAATAAAAAAATAAAGTGTGACTCAGTCAGGGATGTAGCTCAGTGGCACAAGCACCTGCCCAGCAAGTGCAGGGTCCTGAGTTTGATTCCCAGTACCATAAATAAATAAGGTGTGACTCAAAGAGTAGCTCAACACTATACTATGACTATGGTATTTCAGCAGTAAACAAGCCATTATTTTCTGTGAAATTCATTGTCTGAAAAACACCTGCTTAGAGCAGCCAAACAAGGGTTAGTATCTGAGAACAAAAGCAGTCAGCAAATTCTTGATAGACTTAATTAAAGTTCATTTGTAATCATGTACTAATGCAAGACCCCATAGTTAAAATTCCAGACCATGCAGATGGGGCCACTAAATTGGATATTGGTGTAGAACAAAGCACCCAAGACATTTCACCATTTACATTTGAAACATCATTTGTGGTTTCTTACAAGTCAAGCAGGGCCTAATGTGGAATCACTTTTTCCTTCTTAATATAATTTGTCAAGGCTGGGCAAAGGCTTGTTTTAACCTAAAGATGGTCCTAACTCAGAAAGTAATTATAAAATCCCTATGTTTCCCAAGTCATTTCCAAAACATCACTATTTCCTGCCTCTCTGTTGCAAATAATGAAAGCTACTGAAATCACCACCTTGCTTCCAAATCAGACTGACAACAACATAACCTTAGGAATAATTTATGTGCGGAGAGAGAGGAAAGGCCAGGTAGCTTTGCTACCTTCAAAAGACTAAGAATTGCTTGGCCAAAGAGGTTTTTCCTGCCTTTGAACACAGTCTGATTAATCAAGGTGGTAAGAAAATGTCAGCTCCATGGGGATTTGGGGAATGTGTGCAGTTTTCTGAAAAAAACCACATGGCTGAAAATCAATGCATTTTTGGCAGCTGAGCCCATCTGAAGGCCATTGTCCTTATCTAGTTATCAGGAGTCCCTGCCTGCCTCAACCCACAAGCTCCCCCATTTAGCCAGGTGCTTCCAATTTTATGCTTCGTTTAAATGCCCTTGCTGGGGCTGTTTCCTGCTGACACAGGACTACATAATGGCTCAGACACAAAGGGCTTCATATCAAGACCTTTTTGTGAGCAAGGCATGCTTTGGAGCTGGATTTCTGCTTGGGACACAGACCTCTTACTGTCTAACCCTTTTGCCTTACAACAGTTGCTTGTTTAAATCTTTGATGCTTGACTTTACCTTATACCCTTGACCCACATTTTGAATTTGGGTCTGTTACCTGACTTTGGCATGGCTGATTCCACATTCCTTTAACTACGAGGTTCCAGATCCTCTAGTCCAGCAAAATCAAATCCTCCAAAGCACCCAAACAAGTCTAACTGGTTCCTAACCCAATCCACTGGCTGAATTTTCCTCTTCTGCTAAATGGGAGACAATAACACCTACTTTATTATCCTTGGAAGGCTTTATAAGGCTGCTATGAGTTAAAGGTAAAAGGTTTTTAAAGTTTAAATTGTTTCTTATATAAATATTAAGTGAATATGATAAGCATGTTTTAAAGATTTCATGGAAGCTGTTTAATTAATGAAGTAACCAGAAAGACACTACAACCAAAAAGCAAAACCATACGCAATTTGGAAGGCTGAGAGGAGTTCATGGACATAAAGCCTCTTCTACAAAGACGATGGTGCTATAAAGATTGAATTCCATCATAGTTAAATGCATCACCACTTAAAAAAAGGTTGTAGGATTAAATGAGATAGATACTTAAAGATATGAAGTTCTTAGCAAATGACAGATATTTAAAGACAACAAGCATGTAAATTTGCACAAATACACTGGTCTATTCAAAAGGAAAACAAGACTTTGGCCAAGTCTTTACTATATTGGAAGGGTGCTATGTAGTGCCTACACTCACAGGAGTGACAATTCCTCTCCAGCCAGTCTTTTCTGTTTCTCCCACTTCTAGGTCCACTAATAGCCTGTCCTAAACTCAGTGGTATTACAAACTCCAGACACCAAGAATCTGAGGACTGGGGAGGATTTTGCTTCGAAAGAAAGGCTGTGGAAATGTTCATCAACCATCACAGATCATTCCAATTTTTAAGTAAATTAGAAAAATGCTAGATTAGGCAGCATCCTGGCATCTGCTAATGATGAAATTAGTGCATTGAGAAATACAGACCATAAAATCTCCTAACTGAATAAGGTCACATGTTGTGGCTGGGAAAAAAAACGAACAAAAAACTGAGATTGCAGGTCAAGAGAAATTCTGTGTTTTAAACCCCTTTGAAGGTATGTATCCAAGAATCAATGGCATGAATCACCCAAAAATATACTGTCAGTTCACATGAAGAACTGAACTGATAAAGTAAAATATTTTGCAGTGTTCAGTAACGGAATACTATAAGCTGAATCAAAGCAAATGTCTTGTGAATTTTTATTCATTCAAGTTACTGTGATATTAATATCAAAACAAATAATTTAAATAATTTTCCCTCTAGAAATTTCATCTTACAGTAATTTCTTTTCAGAAATCCCACCCCAAAGAATAATTCTTTTGTGGGATACTGTAGGAGGAGTTGAGTAAGTCTAAAATCACAGCACAGTTTACATATGCAAACAGAAGGGTATTTATTTTGAGCAAAAATCTCAGAAGATTCTATTATAAATGTAAATATCCACCCCAGAATGAGACAGAACTTTAATGTTTTCACTCCTAGAATCCATGTAAGAATTTCAAATGAGGTTCCCAATATTAATAACCATAACTGTCCTTTAGCATCTCAGAAAATTCATTCAAATATTCTTTATTGATCTGACTATAAGGTACAGTAGGGAAAATTACTACACATAGTAATTCAATAATAGATTATATCTTGAGAGGCTGAAGAAGACTATTAGTTTCTTTTTTTAAAAAAAAGAGGACAGTATTAAAACAACTCATCAGTAGATGTCTTGGAAAACAATAAGCTATTTGACACATGCAGAACACCTACAAGGTGTCCTAAAGTGTGTGGTTACCAAAAAAATAGAGATGTGGGTTCTGTCCTTTGTTGTTGCAGTTCTTTTTGGGTGAAGACATATTAGATTTAGTCAACTATCATGATGAAGGGATCTTTTTCCTCCTTTCCCACACTTTTGGTACTATCTATTCAAACTGTTGATTTGAATGCACATTTAACTCCCTGCAAAATGGAAAGAACGGAATGCCTCCATCAAGGTGTATTGCAAGGAGCAAAAAGGAAGAAAGCACGTGAATGCATTTTGTAAATAATTCTAGTCACTGCAAAATCAACTATTCTGTATAGACGTGAGAGCTCTGCCTTTGTGTAAAGGGGGATCTGAGCCAGACTGTCTGATGCTGGTTCAAGGAAAACAGGCCAAACTGATTAAGCTATTTGAGACTGCAGAGAGAGGACATTTGAATCTCAAAAATAAAATGTAATGTGCACTGGCTCAGGTTATGTGAGATTTGTCAGAAATTATGACTCCTCCAGGATAACATGAAACAAGGCAACTGTGAAAAATTTCCCCATTCTAATGGCATTTGTCACTAATAAAATGTCCTTAGTTTACAGAGTCCTCTCAATGAAATGAAGTACATGTGCTATTCTACATACAGTGACAGAAAAATTAGAATGGCTTTTGAAACTAGTTTCCTCAGTATATAATAGGCATGTTGAATTGATTGTTCTCAGAAAACTGTAATGCAGGTTCCATAAGAATGATTTCATTAATATTACTGGAACAGCAGAATCAGTGACAATTTTGAAAACATATCCGTCTCAGCCGAAGCAATTATAAAGTAGAGCATTCACCCTGACACTCTGATTCTGTACATTGGAGCCTTTTTCATGGTGTGTTCCACCAGACAGACATTCTTTGAATTTTGCAGTGACTCATGAAAATGTCAGGAGCGATTATTCCAGATGACTGTGACAAAACAGTTCTTTAGTATAATACGCTTACCCATAAGGAATTGGAAACAAAAAAGGCATTGTAATAGGAATATATCAGACTCTCTCTTAAGAGGTTAAGAATCAGCCAGATTTCGTCAGATGCCAAGCTAATATTTTCTACAACAGATTTCCAAGGAATTTATGTTGATGCAGAGGAAAAGGAATGAGAGATTCACAGGAGTATTTAGAAAACTAATAAGAAGAAATAAATAATGTAGATAGGAAAGAGATTATAGGCTCTGTGCTATTTGTTTTTTCTTTTTAGTATCTTTACAGGAGAAAAAAAATGCAGAATGGAGAACTCAAGAGTTTTCTTTCCTTTCCAGCCCTCAACCAAATCCCACTCAAATAATTAGTATCTATCTATATGTCTCTCTAAAGTTTTTTGCCTATATGAATGTCTATACTTATATATATAAATAAATATACTGTGGGAGGTTGAGGCAGGAGGATTGCAAGTTCTAGCACAGGCTGGGCAATTTAGCAACTTAGAGAGATTCTGTCTCAAACTATACATAAAAAAAAAAGGTTGGGAATGCAGCTCAGAGCAAAGGTTCTGAGTTCAATCCCAAGTACTTCAGGGGCAAAAAAAAAAAATGTAAAGAGGTTGCAGACAACAAATGCTACTTCCCTTCTGAATCAGTGGCTTTCAGCTGTGACTGAAAGCTAGAGTCTTCCTTCCAAGGATCATACAAAAAGTATCGATGTTAGAGACCTACCAAAGGCTGGGTATCTGTTTTTGTTTTTTTGTTTCTGTTTCTTTTCTTGGCTGGAGGAAGGTATCTGAGTTTTTAAATGCTCCTTCCATAAATCTAAGGTTCATCAGTTGCTTACATGTTAGAATAAGCCTGGAACCTCTTCAACATACTTAATGCAACTGATACATACTCTGAATCCATATGCCAAAGTCCTCTGAGGATTTTTTTTTTTTTTTAATGTTCTGTTGTGGTTTTTTTGCAATGCTGGGGAAGAAATTTTTTGTTTTTAGTAACCATATGCATTGCAGAAAGTTAAGCACACAAAAGAGAGAGGTGCAGAAACACCCACATTCACAGGAGGGCTTAATAAACACCTCAGATAAACCAACAAAGCAAAAACAGTATGCAAACAGCTTCCTACAGGCCTGTCCTACAGGAGGAAAGCATTACTCCAGACCTCATGGAGGAACCTTAATCTGCTCTACGGAACACAGTAGGAAATGCTTGGAGCTAGTAAAATGACAGCAGTTCCATCAGTCTTCAGATTAAACCAAAGTTGAGAACAACGCTCTCCAAAGTAGAGTCCGTGCAAGATGATGCACAAGGACCCAAGAGGAAAACGAATTCCCTATTTATTTTAAAAGCCTCTTTCAGAATCTGTGTTTTGAATTATAAATGTAAATCATTTATTTGTACAATGGTTCATTTGTACAATTTGTAATATACATTAGGCTGAACCAAATGAAACTGCCATTTTTGTAAATCTAAGGATTAGCAGTTTTACAGAGTTCATCCCAATATTTATAGCTAAAGATTGTGTGCACTTCATATAGCTCAATCTGTGCCTCAGAGCTTCTTAACCTCAGCACTATTGATATCGTAGGTCACAAAATTTTTTTTCTGGGAAGGTACCCAATGCGCCAAGCCGCCTCCCTGACCTTATCTGTAGGTGTCTAATACCTCTCCTCACTCTTTCAGCAACTATTAAAACACCCCAAATGTTTTCACTGATTTTCCTGAGCTGCAACCTCATCTCCTATTGAGAGCCACTGATTTATAGTGTGTGTGTGTGTGTGTGCGCGCTGAGTTTTTACTAATGAAGTGAACTATTTTAGGAGTGGTAGCCAATGCCTAAAGAACAGGACAGTTGCCATTAACATTTCTAATAAAGCCAAAATGCTAAACCGATATGGACATTTGCATGAGTTTCACACTGGAGCCATCTGCTAAAGAGAGAACAGGATCACTATCCCCATGCAGACTGGGATCTACCAGTTCTCAAGGGATAGCACAGCCCCGTGCATAAAGGGTCTCTGCAAGAACCATTAACAAGGAAAGCTGAAGCAGCTGCCTTCCCAAGTTGGTGGTGGGGGGGGGGACAAGAAGGGTAAGAGAAAACATATCCTAAAGCGCCACAAACCGCAGTCATAGGTAGCCCATGCTAGCAGGCAGTCACCTTAGACCTGACTATGCTTTTCTCAAGCAAAGACTTTCAGAAGGTTCTGAAATGCTGGATCACAAAATGTTCTCAGATGCCTAGTCATAAGCAAACTGAGACTGGCAGCCAAGAGCCAAAAGACTGTATTCCCAGATGCACACAGTGGAAAAGGCTGTTAGTCACAAACTGATCCAAGCATCACCCCCACATATTGATGGAGGTTTAATCAATATAATTCACTTTTGGAAATTAAGAATGATATACAGACAGGTTGGCTCATGGCATGCACTCCAGGGTATATAAATATATTCCTCCTATTAAGGGCAGAAATTGTGAAATTCAGACACATGTTCCCTTATTCAGGTAGTTCGAAGGCACCCTCATTCTCCATTTCATTCAAAGAAACAAGCATGCCTTACAAACATCAGCTGAAAAGCTTTTAGTCATGAATCTGCCAGACTTGGTTCCCATTAAGCACTGGCATATATAAGTTGTGACAATACAGCATTTAGACATTTTCACCATCTACAAACACCAACCTCAATACTTTCTAAACAAATATATATAGATATGTGACAGACATTTTTGAGTTCTTACTTAACAGCCTCAGAATTTGCTCTCTTTCTTAGGCATTAATATTTTTGGATATAGAGTGGGAGGAAGTGTAGGAAGAAGGGAATTCTCAAAAGGAGTTGAATAAAAGCTGGCATTAAAAAGGAATTGGGATTCCCCCATCCCACCTCCTGCTTCTGAAGGGGAAAAATACAGTGCAAGAGTGGAATCTTGACAAAGCCTCCCGCTGGCCTAACCCCTGGAAGCCAACTGTCCTCCAGCCCCCACTGGGGACAGAAGCCAGGCTCAGTGGCCAGAGACAAGGCCTCTGTTGCGTAGATCTTTACACAATGATGACTTAAAAGGAGACGTCAAGGTCTTCCTATTTAAGTTGGTCTGCGAAAGGAAGCTCACAAATGACAATTTTGCTTTCTTCTTTTTAAAATGTTCTGGCTTCACAAGCCTCATTTCTTTAGGATTAAGACTGATACACATACATGAATAATTAAGAAACTGAACTTAATAACTTTACCCGGACCTTCAGGCAGGCTGGGCAGTGGTTTAAATACTTTGCTGTTTAAATTTTATCAATCCTTACTCTGTTAATTCTCACCAAACCAAACAGAATAAAACCATAGGAGCTTGGTACAGTAATACCTTGGTTCAGGAACACTTCTATTGGAGAACAATTTGGTTCAAACACAGAAGCATTTGGCAAAAATTTGTTTCCATTCCTGAACTCCACATTGGGTGACAAACACAGCCACAGACATCTTCCCAAGAACTGCAGAACGAATTACGTTTGTGAACTGAGGTAGTACTGTATAAGTTTTATCCGCATCTGACAGATAAGGAAACTAATGCCCAGACTCTGAGGACAAGAAGGGAAACGAGGAGCCTGGGGCATGAGGGCGGGCTGTGAGGAGGAGCACCATGGCCGCCTCGCTCACCTTAGCCAGGAGTTGGTCCTGTAAGGAAGCAAGACTCATGCTTTCCATGCCTTTGGGCCACCTACACTGAAGAGATTCATGAGGGAATCTGCAGTTTCAAAAGAAATAAGTTAATACTTTGGCTCACTATTTACTAGCTCTAAGCTTCCATTTATCTGAGTCAGACGCTACTTCTGTGGATAACCATGACAGCATCCACCAAAGGGTTGCCTCCCAGCCAGAGAAATGCTAACCCAAAGCTAAGCCCTCCAGTAGGTACTAATAAACCCTACTCTCCACCCTTCCTTCCCCACTAGGACTCTTCATTTAATAAACTAACGACATGTTCGAGTTACACTTTACATGGGCCAAGACTAAACTTTGTTCTTATTTCCTGAGGCAGGAGAAATAGGGTTGACTGTGACAGCTGGTGACTAAGGTCTGATGGCCGCGGCCAAGGGAAGGAGACATAATTCCTTGAGGCAAACAACCGTTGCACCCACTTCATCCTTGTTTGAGGTAAAAGTAGAAAAGTCTCAAACCTGTGCTATTCTACTGCACCTCATTATTGGTTAATGCTGAAACAGGGTGAGTTGATTTTGTCCCACAGATCTGACCTAAAGTAACCACATACAATCTCCATTTACATGCTAAAAGAGACACTCGGCTTCTACCAGGCACAGAGTGAGGTCAATTGGAAAATCACACTTAGGAACTGCTTCAGATGGACCCAGACACATTATGTGATTCATTCCTTATGGATATGCTAATGCTTTTTATAGAAAACGTATAAAATCACAAAGTACCCCAATCATGGTACTGCTCTGTAGTGCAGCCTACTACTGTATCTTGTATGATTCTAAAACACTCTTTTAACTAATTCCCGTTGGCTGTTTCCATTGATTTCCATCTTTCACAAATCAAAGAATCCAGGGAGCCAGTGACAGTTACAAACAATGGGAATATAATTACTGGACAATGCTCAGAAAGTAAGCACTTTAGAAGCTAACGGAAAGGGTACAATATGGTAAAATACAGTGTTTGGGGACTTTAGGTGCCTGTTCTTTCCTTTTTTTGTGGACTCCATGCCTGGAAACTCAGTTATGCCCATCAATAGATGGCTATTTAAACAGATTATGGGCTGGGCGTGGTGGCGCGTGCCTTTAATCTCAGCACTCGGGAGGCTGAGGTAGGTGGAGCGTTGTGAGTTCAAGGCCGGCTTCAGCTACAGTGCAAGTGCAAGGCTGACCTGAGCTACATAGTGCGACCCTGCCTCAAAAAATTAGGGCTGGGCATTTGGCTCAGTGGCTTAAGTGACTGTCTGGCAGGCGCGAGGCTGTGAGTTCGATCCCCGGTGCCACAAAAACAAAAACAAACAAAAAAAACAGATTATGGGACAACCATATAATGAGTACCATATACACACTCATAAAGGACCAAGAAACCTTTCATATTCTGAAAATGAAAAATTCATGCAATAGATTAAGTGAACAAAGCAGATACAGAGACACGAATGCCAACATTCTGATTAAAGTTTTAATATGTGCACAATTATATATGTGTGTCCATGTAAATATAAATGCCACTGGAAGGATAAACAAGTAACTAGGAATATTAGTTGTCTCTGGTGATGTGAAATCAGTGACAGTCAGCTGGAGGAGGGAAGACTCACTCTATAGCCTTCCATTCGTTTTTCATTTTGTGACTATATCAACTACTTCAAAAAATAAGAAGAAAAATAAGTAAAATGAGGAGGAGAAGGTGGAGAATGAGGATAAAGAGGAGGAGGAGAGAGGAGGAGGAAGAGAGAGCAACTCCTCCTCTAAGGAGATTACTTCAAGTCTTGTGAGGTCGTGGAAGTGTGACATCTTTCTGGGAGCTCAGAAAAAGTTACTGCAGCTTTCTAGATAAGCTCCCTCTGAGGTCCAAAACATTCTCTGGAAGCCTCTTATTGTGCTCCTATCTCAGACTGATTAGAATGGAAACTTTGGGGTTGGGCCTACGAATCTGTTTTAAGAAGACCTCCAGATGGTTCCAAAGCTCCCTCAGGTCTGCAGAGCACCACGGAGATCACTATCTATTTCACAAACACCGTGAAGCCTGGCTAAAGCAACACCCAGACAGTTCACAAGGAATAGGCACTGGCCCTGCACGACAAGGAACTGCAATATCCTGGATGCAAACCAGCTGTGTGTATTGTTTAAAAGCCTGATCCTGAGTCTTGGCCTTCGCAAGTTCTTTCCAAAACTAAAATTGGCTGTGATCAAATGTTTTTCACTAAGATTAATATGCATGTTTCAGTCTAAAGAGACCAGTCCCACGCCTTCTTCTCACAATCAGAGCAGAGCCCCCTGTTGAGCATGTCTATGTAGTAATCTTTGCAAAGTAGATCAGAGTCTAGCACACATCAGAATGACTGGAAGGCCTGTTAAAACATACTGTACTCTCCCAATGGCAGTTTCTCCTTCAGGAGAGGGTAGAAATTGGTGACAATTTGCATTTCTAAAAATCTTCACGTGATACTGATGGTGATTGGTGGTCCCAGCACTTTGAGAATCATTTCTAGTTATCACACAGAGTGCCACATAACCTTTTCAAGTATGCTACCAAACACAGTCACTATGTATAATTTTTGCTCTAACTGAAGATGCACAATTTTACGTGTGTGGGCATGAGACAGAACTTCAAGTGGGGAGGCTGTGGCATGCAGCACAGGACAGGGTATCGCCCTTAATGAATAAGAAGTGCCGCTGATAAAGCGGGCGTGGTGGCACACACCTTTAATCCCAGCACTCGGGAGACTGAGGTAGATGGAGCGTTGTGAGTTCGAGGCTGGCTTGGACTACAACACGAGCACAAGGCTGGCCTGAGCTACATAGTGAGACCCTGCCTCAAAAAACCAGGGCCAGGAGTTTGGCTCAGTGGCTTAAGCACCTTAAGTGCCTGTCTGGCAGGCGTGAGGCTGTCAGTTCAATCCCTGGTACCTAAAAAAAAAAAAAAAAAAAAAAAAAAGTGCCGCTGATAGTTGAACAGGCTCTCTGGAAGGAGTGTAAGAAGGCATGGTCAGGGCTGCAAACAGTTTTTCTCAATCAGAAAAAAAGGCACCAAATAAGGAATGTACCATGGAGAAAGGCACTTTAACTCCTTCATATGTTCTTCCTATGTTCTCATATTGACCCTTGAGCTCTGAAGGTGGAGAAGCACTCACATTCAACTCACATTCACTCTCAGCAACTGACTCCTGACATCAGACCCAACACCTTGCTGCCCAATTGGGACTGGGCTATATGAGACTGGAGCTGGTACCAGGCCCTGTCCCACAGTAGCACCCTGGATGACTAGATGAGGGAGTGACAAAGAACAATGGAACTAAGACACAGCACTATAGAGCTGGACTGGGGTATGTGACTTAGAAAATCCCCAAGTTTTCAGTGGAGGAAGCTGTGACCCAGAGCAGGGGCCATGCTGAGCCTCTTTCATTGCAAGGTTGGGGGCTCCATGCTCTACAACCTTCCCAAGTCCAGCCAGGCATTTTCCTGGTCTCCCACAACACACACGCACACACACATGCACCAGTGCATGCCTTTAGAGTCGAAAGAAGAAGCTGGCAGAAATTATCGCTGGTAGCATCACGAAGAGTGGAGTCAGGCAGGTAATTCTAGAGCTGGGGATGCAGCTCAGCACGTGCCAGGCTCCAGGGTCCATTCCCAGAATTGCGAGGGCTGAGGGGAGGCAACCGTATGGGTTTGGGGTAGTCTCTCCTCCAGGGTTAAAAGCAGGCTAAGGTGGAAGATGAGAAGGAAGCAAAACAAACAGAACTGAATTCATTTCTGACTCCATTATTTTTAATGCATGTTAATTTTCTCATGAGCTGGACTGAATTATGTCTAGGAAATAGCTAATTTATATTTTAAAGGCAAATTTGTAACATAAAAAGATTAGCAAGTAGACAAGAATATAGAATATTGTCCTCTGGCGCCTTTATACCATTTATCTTTATCTAATTGCAATAAATTTTTAAGAAATCATTCTGCCATCAATTACAATATTACTAAAATTTCTTCTACATAATGCATCCAGTGTATTCAATATATTGAAACACCGGCTATATTAAAACTCTTGATTAAAAAAAATGAGTGGTTTTTGTTTGTTTGTTTCTGTTACTAGGTTTTAAGGCTCATTCTGGTTGATTTTTTTTCTCTACTTTTTTCCTGCCAGAACACACCTGAGGATTTATGACACAACCTTATCACTATGGGAATAATTCTCAGGAGGCCTATATTAGAATTTCCAGTTACTGGAGTTAAGAATCACCAGCTCAATATTACAAAATAGTAACAATTAAAGCACTGATATTTATAACCAAGAGAACTAGACATCTGTATGGCTCCCCAATTCAGTGAGTCCCTCCAGCGCACAACTCCTTCCACATGTGGACACAAATAACAACAGAGGACAATTAAGATGCAGCGAGTAGATGACCGGCCTTGCTAACCAAGGGAACCGCAGATGCATAGCAGCCTTCCAGAACCCCAAACGCATTCAAGTTTCAGCAAAATTACAAATTACTCTGGATCACTTGGAGAATACCAAGCTAAATGTTAAATGTGCAAAGGCCAAGAGCCAACTATGCAGTAAAACATAAATGCGTGTTAAAAATTGCAATAAGTCAAAGAAGTCTTTAATATATATATTATATATATTGTTAAAGTTTTTTATATTGTATAATACATATAATATTTAATATATATAAATATATATATAAAGATATATCTATATATATTTAACTTGAAAGAGTCGTGTGCATAAAATACATCAGCACTCACAGAAAAGAATACTCTCATTATAGTAGGTCAGGGCGTGAAGTCTGCAACAACCTAAATTTCCTTCAGGGTATATACAAAGTTTCCATTTCTCAGAAGCTTGTCAGTTCTACCTAAGAGTGTGTTTATTAAAAAATTATAAAGGAGAGTCATTAGTATATGTGAGGAAATGGTAATTAGTCTGAAATCACACCCATCAGCCAGGAGTAACTGTTAAAATGACAACTTTCTGTCTTTGAGTATGTGGAAAATACGTGTTGCTTATTACTGCAATTGGTGAACTATTGCTTGTTACAAAGGTCTCTCAATGCTACAAGACGGAAAACGCTCCTAGTGTTTCACCAAGAAACAGCCTCAAGACAAAGAACCACAGCAGGATCCGTTCCCTTCAATGGGCCTCCACGGTTCAGCCTCCGGAGAACCTCAAAACCAAACCCAATTTCATCACAGCTGGGTAAATATTCAAATCCCTGCTGGAAGTTAGTGGGGCTCACAGTTGCCAAACCTCCCAGGGCTGCTACCTGGGAACATATTTTTCTTTTATCAAACTACTGAGCAGATGATTGTAGACCAGTAAGCTTAAACCATGTCATTTGGAGATCTGAAAACATCAAGCCCTTTCTTGGCCTCTAATGCTTTCAGTTTTCAGTGGACTTTTAGATTTAGCCCAGAGATTAAAGGATGTACCACATGCATATTCGTCAAACCTTGACTGGGAAATTTCTTACTTTCCATGTTGGTATTTTATTAGCAGTAAAAGAAAACAAGTTTATCTGAAATTCCTGATTTAGCCATGTCTAGCACAATTTGTCCTTCCTGGGTATAGGCTACTATTGCTGCAGAAGCTCTGAAAAAATCCCTTCACCTAAAAAGAACTTCATTGTTTTTCCTCTTGAATAAAATGCAAATACTGATTAGCTACATGTAGTGAAAATAACATAGCAAGGAACGCTATTGTTAACAAGTAAGAAAATGATGTGTCCTCCACATTACTTAGCAATAAGGAGAAGGGGCTGTAATTTCATGGCTTGGTATTGCTCTTACCTCAGGGCAGAATAAAACTTACTATCATGTATCTTTGGGGGCAGAGAGGGGGAGATACTGCCCCTCAGAGGTGAAATACTAGCTCTTGGGGTAAAGGAACAATCTTACACATGGCACATTATTTTTGTTTAAATCGTAGTTATGCATACAGTATATACAAAAGATACTCTATATATTTGTGACATTAAAATTTCGTTAAAGTTGGGGGCAAAAAGTAAATAAAGTTGGGGGCAGCTGAGTAGAAAAAAATATATGTATGAATATATATATTCTTTAGGTGACTGAAGATGACAAAATAATAGTTTAGAAACACTGTTCCAGATACAGGCAAAGCAACTGTTTGAAACTTCCAGCCAAAGCAATCACAATTATTATTTTGGAAATGACATTAGTTTTTAAATTCAAGCTTTCAATTACAATCAAATGTTCTTTTTGCGGCTAGTCCTTGTGAATCACAACAAAGCAACAAAACACAAAACAATTCTATATGGTCACAAATATTTTTATAAAATGTTGTGGTCTTGTTAGGAATGACTAAAATCTACTCTTCACAAGTTGATCTTGACATTTTTCGGAGACTCACAAACTTCATCTTATTAAAACCATTATAAGTAAATATAATTATCTCTTTTTAAAACCATAATCACTGGTAATTGTTGGTGAAAAATTTAACAATCTTATTTTAAAGATGCAATAATTTGCAACTCTTTTGTTAAGATTCAAAGAGCTTGTTTTGCAAAACAGTGCACACATTTCTAAAAGCACTCATGAAAAATTGAACAAGCTGTGAACTGTTACAATGATGTAATAGCAAAACTGAGACAGATGCCACCTGCAACTCCTCTGTTCTCTTTCCCCAAAATACTTTCAAATAAAATTTTACAGGCTATACATAAAAGTATTTCCTTCATTTAAAAAGAATTAACAAAAGGGTATGTTTCAAAAACATTTACAGGAAAAAGAAATTTTTTTCCCAAAATATCTTGAAGTATACCCAGTGCAAAATCACTTTGTCTGGAATCTTTTCATGCACGTCAGAAAAGGTAAGTTATACAAACAACAAAAAAATAGCCACTTCTACCACAGAAAAGAAGGGTGAGTTAGCAAGAAGCTTCCACTTAATTAACAGCAGCTCCATTGGTGACAAACCTTTCCACAAAGGGGCTGACTCACTTCTAATGATAAGTCACGCCCTCTCCCTCCAGTTTCTCTTTCTGTAAATAGCAGTGCACCCAAGAGTTCACGAGCCAAGAACTGCTGTCCATAGAAACTTTTAATCTGATTTATGTAAGAATAAACCATGCTCACAAAAAGAGACTGGCACTTTTCTAAATTAAAGTAATCCCAATAATTACAATCACAGTTCTTCAGTGGGCTGAAACAAAGCCAACAGAAGCATTAACCTAAATGTCTGTCTCAGCAAGAGCCAGAAAATGCTAATGTTGACATTCAACTTCAAGAAAAAATTATACAGGAAAAAAATGACAAAAATTTCATATTTCAGTGGAAGAGCTTATAATAAATGGAAATCTGGGAAGTGAATTTTAAATTCCACATTCAACTAAACAAGAGTTTCTTTTCATTAGGGGACTTTCATTCTGTTGGATGAAAGCAGTTATCTTAGTTTTTGAAATGGCATTCTATAGTTATTCAACTTTCCTAGAAATTGATATAAGATTTTTGGAAAAAATATAAAAAATGACATGTCAAACAATTCAACAATTTAATGAGGTGCTAATCTAGCTTTAGACTCTATGCAGTTCTTGAACATACTAAATATTTTCAGCTTATGACTATAAAAGTATTTTTATAGTAATGACAGAGATCATCACCAATATAAAATCTCAAACCAACACATAGGCACAGAAAACAGAGGAAGTGACAGGATTAAGTCAAATTCCTATCAGCTTTATCAAGTTACCCAAAATATTTTGCAGCATTATATTCACAGTACCCCAAGTCACTGGTCTAAATAAGAAGCTTGCTTTGAAATTTACAAAGCGGAAATTATGTTATAGAAACAAAGTATAATAATTAACTTCTATATTATGAAATAAAGTATTGCTCGAATGCAATAATTATTGAGTAGTCTTACTACACAAAAAATATTTCATATTTTACTTTAAAATATAATTGTAATAGCCTTAGTAATACCCTATAACTTCAGAAAGGAACCTGAATTTTAAGTCACAAGTAACATCATGGAAGAAACAAGGTGACATTTCATTTTCTTTTGTGTTGTCATTTCATTTGTGCAGAATGACGAAATTGCTTCTATAAAGTGTGATTCACGATGAGTCATTTTTATAAGGAAATAAATTTAAAATGAATTACTGCAGTAAATAAATCCTAAATTTTACAGAAAATATATCAGTAAGGAATCTGAATATACCAAAAATAATTTCACATAAATGCCATTTCACTGTGGGTACAGCAACTGTGGTTGTGCCTAAATTTGTGTTGTGCTTCAACCATGGGGTCACTAACTATGGTTTCATATTTGGTTGGGTCCTGTGTCTTGTGACCATAGTTGTTTTTAGAAGTAGCATAGATATTTCAGGATGATGATTAAAATCAAGCAAAGCAAAGGGAAGGGCTCAGTGGTGAACAAGGATATCAAATAAGGGGAAATGTACTTCCTACAAAATTCCACATTAAAACAACCTGTTGTCTGGCACCCCCCTCAACACTGGACTTCCCTGTACAGTCAGATCTACAAAATTCTTAACAGCAGGCACCTCACAGTCCAACGTGTGTCTGCGGGGTTTATGCCATAATGCATTACCTTTTGCTTCCTTGGAAGAGAAAATCATATTAGTTCCCTTGGCTTGGAATACTCACTTTTTGGCCCCAACTTCTTCATTAGGTTTTTTTGCTTTCAATCATGCTGCTTCGAACTCTGTTCAATTATTCAGTCATTCATTTATTTGGTTATTCGACACACATCAACATATTGTACTTTATTCTATGTGCTGGGAAATCCACTTAACATTGGCCAGAAGTGTTCATAGATATTTAACATATGCTGCAGTTGTTTTTTTAATGTAACTTTCTTCTGCATTTAAAACTTCCAATGCAAGGACTATCTTCTTCCACACAGAAACTAGTGAATACACATTTAACTGTTGGATGAGATACGAGCCAAGAACATTTGTTATAACTACTTTTACATTTTCTTAAAATAAGCTGTAAACTACGTGAATTATAATTCAAAGTTATAATTTCTGTGCTACATGCATTGAAACAATAATTTCTAACAAATATATTTACCATATACTTTTTTTTTTTTTTTTTTTTTGAGACAGGGTCTTATTTTGTACTTCAGGCTGACCTTGAACTCAATACGGATCCCCTAGCTGGCCTGGAATTCATGGCAATCCTCCTACCTCAGCCTCCTGAGTGCTGGAATTAGAGGCATGCACCATCATACCTTTTTATTTGACTTTTTTGAGTATGGTGTTGAGGACTGAGCCCTGGGCCTCCCCATGATAAGCAAACACTCTACCACTGAGCTATACTCCCTGCAACAATTTCATTTTTATTTGTTGGTTTTGTACATTTCACTGACTCAAGTTTTTTCCGTAAGTTTCTTTGCCCACAGTACACAGTAATCTCTGTGAATAGTAGGTGAATGAGTTATGGTAAAAACCAAAGGAAGGAGGATAAACAATAACACAGCATTTGCTCCCTGGTACTATATCTTCAGAGATTCCTTACCAAGGTCAGCATAAAATAGGCTATCAATACAAAAATGACACTAAGAATTTACACTTGAAATGTCGCAACTATATTGACACTGTGTTAAACTACAAATTTATGAAAATGCAACTCTTGCTGTTAGAAATTTTATGTATATAAAATGACACTATAAGAAATTAAAGGAAGCAGTAATACAGTACACTCCTATTGACTTTTTTTTTTTTTTTTTTTTTTTTTTGCGGCACCAGGGATCAGACTCACAACCTTACGCCTGCCAGACAGGCGCTTATGCCACTGAGCCAAACTCCCAGCCCTAGTTTTTTGAGGCAGGGTCGCACTATGTAGCTCAGGCCAGCCTTGCGCTTGCATTGTAGCCCAAGTGGGCCTCGAACTCACAACACTCCTCCTACCTCAGCCTCTTGAGTGCTAGGATTAAAATCATGCGCCACCACGCTCGGCTAAGCCTGTTGACTTCTTTTGACTTGGTCCCATTCTGTACCTTACTAAGAGACAGTATCTTTGGGTCTGAGCTAAAAAATTCCTTGCTGACTACAAAAAATCCTAGGAATTAGTGATTACTGAGATTAACTGTACTATAGCAATCAGAAGACTTAGATTCTATAACAAGCTCCATCATCTACTAGGTTTTTGGGAAAAAATGAGGGAAATAAATGAAAGTAAAACAAACGTACATCCAAAAGGAATTATACTATTGCACAGTATAATGAACTAATGGTTAAAAACTAATATGGGTGCTTGGGAATATAGCTCAGTGGTAGTGTTACCTAGCAACTGCAAGGTCCTAGGTTCACTCATTTGATGGTACTTACCAAAAATATGACAGGGAGGGAGGGAGGGAGGGAGAGGGAAAAATCAGGTAATTCTATATGTTTGACACGTAATGATAAAATATATTGATAAATGGAAAAAAGCAAAGATTCAGGAAAAAGCATATATTATCATCCTAGATTGACTAGAGATGGTGTAGGCTTACACAGTGTACAGATTTACAAATGCAATCAGTAAATGCAAGAAAAGTCTGTATGACTCTTTCAAACTGCTCATAGACGAGATTTCATCAGTTGAAGTTTAAAAAGGAATTTTCATTTTCTGCTGGTCTCTGCAGTGCTAACATTTCTCACAAGTGTGTATCACTTTTCTAATCAGTGAACTGGTAAGGACTGGCTTGATCCAGGCCTGTGCAGAAAATAAAAGATATATTCAACTGTATAAACCCATAAGCAAGTCCAGATATAGAAATGCGAGAGAACGTTACATTTTATTTTTTCCTCTCTCTTTGAAACTGCACTCTTGTCTTGTAAAGAAAGAAACCTAGTGATTTTACATCTTGCTTATAGAAGCTGGCAGTTTTGGAAAAGCACACAGTGCTGGAAGTACTAAAAATAAACCCCATACCACCACAGCACCCAGCTTCCATTTAACTCCTTTTGCTATAAATATCTTCAAAATAACACCCAGACTCTCCGGAGTACTCTTGAAAGCGTGGCTGGAGAGGAAGTCTCACTGTAAAGAAGGTTAGAATATGGCTTTGGCCAAGGAGAGAGGGCTCCTTGGGGGAAGGAAAAATCAGGTTGTCAGGGTTTCCTGACAGGTTTTCCCCAGGAAGCTAAACTGGGACAAGACTGTGCTTAGGTTAAAAGTAATGCAGAGATTTCACATCAGAAAAACACAACTCGCTTTTTGCTTTATGGGTGAAGATTCTTTGTAGGAGGGAAATTTTCTCATGGGAACCTTCCATTTGTGAGCTGGAGAACTAAAATCCACTTCCTTGGGACCGGGCTGCTGTAGATTAGTGTGCTCTTCATTTGTGTACACGTTTTTGGTCTGTTTAGGAAGATGGCAGTTGAAATAAGAAACATCCTTTCACTTCCCCTTAGACTTGTGAACACTAGACACCAACTGTTGGGCTGTAATTTTTAAAAAATTATTTTTTTCTCTTTTCTGTGGATTTTGGATTCATTTGATGGTGCTAGGCAAAAAATATGAGCCCTCACCCTCAGCAACTGCCGGGTTTTTCTAGTATGTGAAAGGACATATAATGATTCATTGTTAGAATAACAAAAATTTACCAAATCCTCTCTTAATACTCCTTACTGTGGGAAAAACATTTCCTCAGTATACCAGCCCATGATATGAACATATGCAAGACTGTTTGGATTGGCCATATAGTATTCTTCCTTATAAGCAGGTCTGTTTTTTGTTTTGTGGTTTTTTGTTTTGTTTTTGGCTTATAGACTTAAATTGCAAAATGCTTCACACTGGGTAGAGACATAAAGAAGGAAGAAATCACACAAAGAAACCCAGAGCTATTTTTATCTATAGAGTACATTATAGATCACCTCAGGGCATCAAGGGAATGTAACATATTCCATTATTCTGTTCATGATTAGTCTTTGTCTGGAGATGTCTAAGGTAGTTAGATGACCAGAGGACACAGCCAGAACCTGAGCAGTATCTTTTCAGCCTTTGAAATCTCCCGTTTCTTAAGATTAAGATTCCTATTTCTTCCCTGGACACATTCATTCAAGAAGCTAAGATCCTCCTCATCACCACGCTGAAGTTTGAAATACTACATTTCCTTTTACTTATTTTAATGATGTTAAAATGATGGACACCAGAAAGTTGCATGGTGACAGCATGGAGCTAATTTATACTCCACATGGCCAACACGATCCAGCGTGCCCTAACGCTGGCTTTGTAGCTTTCACCAAGTATACAATAAGGAATCCTTCTAGAAAACGGTCCTGTTTTAGTGTCTAAGGGACTGTGGTATTTATATTAATTAAAAGTATCATGAAATGTAAGAAATACAAATTTCAGTTACAGAGAGACAATTCTTTTACCTTTCATACTGGTAATAATAAAAAGCCTAACAACACTTAGAGGGAAAGGCTAGAAGGAAGCAGAGTCTCTCATACATTATTGATAGGAAATGTGGGATAAAATTGGTGATGTTCTATGGCAGAAAACATGATGATAGCTATGTGTACAGTACATACACATTTTGCCTACAGATTTCCATTTTTAGCAAGGTATCACACAGACAAATACACAAGGGTTGTTGAGTATTTTTAAAAACTAGAGATTGGAAATAAAGTAAACCTTCATTAATAAGTGGTTAAAAGCCGGGCGTGGTGGTGCACGCCTTTAATCCCAGCACTCGGGAGGCTGAGGTAGGAGGAGCGTTGTGAGTTCGAGGCCGGCCTGGGCTACAACGCAAGCGCAAGGCCGGCCTGAGCTACACAGTGCGACCCTGCCTCAAAAAACCAGTACTGGGAGTTTGGCTCAGTGGCTTAAGCGCCTGCCCTGGCAGGCGCAAGGTTGTGAGTTCAATCCCCAGTACTGCAAAAAAAAAAAAAAAAAAAAAAAAAAAAAGTGGTTAAAGTACTTAAATAAAGTAAGATCTTCCATATACTAGCTTAAGCTATAGTGAAGACCAAGGTATGACGATCTTAAAAGGCCCAGAAAAAAAATTACAGGCAGCCTTCTGTATCTGTGGGTTCCACATCCCTGTATTAAACCAACCTGGGATCAAAAATTTGGGGAAAAAAAGTATTATACTAAATATGTACAGACTTTTTCTCTTGCTGTTAATCCCTAAACAACACAGTGTAACTACTACCTGCACAGCATTTACATTTTGTTAGTCATCATAAAAAAAATTTAGAGATGACTTGAAGTACATGAGAGGATGTGTGGAAGTTACACGCAAACACTATGTCAATAAATAGGCCCCTGAGTATATGAGAAACTTGGTACTTAAGGGGGTCCTAGAAAGAATCCTGTACAGATACAGAGGGATGACTGTGTATATACAGGTAGACACACCTACACATGAATACACAGGATATCTCTGGAAGGGAATTGGCCATAAAGCTGGTCTCAAGAGAGAGATTACTTTGTCACTCGGTATTTATCCACTACTCACCCATTTTGATTTTCTTTCCATGTAAAGAATTAGTTATTCTTTAATGTTTTTTAAATCTCAAAAATTTATCTAAAATGTACAGTTGTTAATTTCTGAGACATGAGTTCCATTTTATCACAAAGTGTACCTTCTCTTGTATACTTCATCAAAAGTACCAACTCCTTCACAGTTAAGTTCAAATTCCAGGCTGCCCAAATCAGTTCTTAGCTCTTCTAAACTTCTGTAGGACACAATTTTTGTCTCAATTTTGCTTCATATACTACTTGGTTTGTTGTTGTTGTTATTGCTACTTTACTCTCCTTTCTCTCAATAAGAATATGAACTTCTGGAAAGGGAGGACAATTGGACAGTGGAGAAGACTGTGGCTAAAGCCCTCGCTAGCAAAGCAGAGTAGGTTCTAGACACTCACAGGCTGGATGCTAGACATTTTCAGAAAGCAAGATGCACTGTATCCTATCCACAGATACCATCCCAAAGACAACCCGCAGAGTGAGGCAGCCATAAATAGAAATCCCCACACACTTAATTCTAGGGGCCCTCTCATATATCCTGGCAGGAAAGACAAGTCGTATTTCAATCCACTTGGAGACACTGCCCTTTAATTCAATGGATGATCTGATTTTGATGCCATTATATGAGAACATGGTATTAGAATACCATGACAATTGCTGAGAAGCAAAGAAGAGTAATGATGGGTTATCACTAAATCCAAAATGTGTAAAATAATTTAACAGTCTTAACTGCCACCTCTGCCATGGCTCTGCTTTCTTCAGGACCTCATTTGAAATATTGCTTTCCGTTTTTCTCCCACATTTAATCATTGTTAATAACCTTCAACTCTGACAGGTTAATAAATTCTTTCTTTAAAAAATAATGATTTCACACTGGACTTCAAGTTATCTCTAACTGGCAGTTATAAATATGAACATATTATTAGACAAATTACTCTAAAATGACAGACTAAAATTTTACTCTAGGACAACACATGCAAATATCAAACTAATGTAAAAAGAAATAAGCTCTAACCATTTACCCTTATTTATAAGGCTGACTTGATCATTTAGTTAATCTGTAATAGTGCTTAACTGAGGTCATTTGAAGATGTCAAAATGTTCATTACAGTTGTGTACAGAGATTCATATTGCTTAGTTTCAACAAATAATACTTTAACACAAGTCCATTTAAAGTTCTCAAAAAATTAGTGGTAAATGTATAATCATCTGATTTTCTAATGAAATCTGTGTTACAGGAAATGGGTAATGTTTTTGAAAGTGAAAGAAAATTCAATTGTATCTTGGCTAAAACTGTCCCCTCTGGATTCTTTTCTCAGTGGTTCTCTACATTTATTGAAAAAGATTAAATAAGCATAATCGTTAAGCACAGAAGATACGTAAAATGACAAAATCAAAATCATGATGAGTAGTGATGGTGTTAGGGTGAGATCAAAAGAAGTTGTAAAGGAAAGTGAGGGGTGCTTTTGGACAGTTATGATCAGTGGTATCAGAGGGAATAAAAAGAAAATGGAAACTAGATAATATAAAGAAGATACCAGAGATGTCAGGGAAAATAGAAAAGTAAACTGGAGAACTAGCAGCCTCAGAAAGGACCTGCCCTGATGGGCCATCTCATCCTATGTTCACTGCAGGGAAGGATTAGTGTCTTTTATGGATCTAAATGATTTTCAGAGGTACTTTCAGAATTGAAGCTGGCTGGTTCTACATCAAATGAAGAAAGTATAACTCTAAGCCACTAGAGTTTCTGGTCAGTTCTGTGCTAGAAATTTTTGATTACAAAACCTGGAGGAAAAAAATCATTCACAAAGGCCTCGAGCCTGCATGAGTCAGTATGATGGCAAGACCAAACGCCTCTCATGAATGTGTAAGATTTTCAAGGGGTTAGAAGAAACATTATCAGATTTAACCAGAAAACAGCATTCAAGACAAAGAAAAGGATATTGTGTGTTCAGACCTGATTCACAATGTTAAACATTAGGCAGAGGAGGATACTATCAATTACAAACTGGTTAAATGATACTGAGATTTCCTCAGATTAAAAGCATTGTACATTATCATATTAGTTTATATCTTTAAAATTATATAATTGGCACAATCCTAAGTCTGTGCCATTATCCACCTACAGGACAAGATGATTCTACAATGAGTTAATAGGGAGGCCCCAGGCCAGATGCACTATGAGACAGCAGGCTCCAGAGCTGGTGCACTGGCGCTTGCGATGTCTACTAAAGCAAGGTTTCTCTGCAGAAGGCAGAAGACAAAACAGATCTGTAAATCCACATCCAGCCAGTTTCTCTCTACCAAGTATCTTGCCTTCATTATTCTAGATGCTAGGCAATCTTATTTGTAATCCCTGATTCTATTTCTATCCTTCTGAAAGCAATTGCACTTCCCTAGTTTAAAGCCTATCTATCCCTGGAAGTAAGAGAATCCACACAAATAAC